>BQNB010011030.1:14546-82458 GCA_026074375.1 Tanacetum coccineum
AAAGATGCCAATCTGATTCCTCTGGTATGGAATCCAATAGAAGGTTATGAGTGTATGGATCTATGCCATAAACTTCTTGTTCTATCACTTCATCTCTAAGCTGTTTTCTAGGTTTATAATCCTTAACTTCAGGGAAATCCATGTCAGATTCCTTTGTTCTATTCTTTTGTGCAATTAGCTTCTCAGAATAATCTTCATGTAAAGTAACTTGCATTTTCCTCTACACGTTTTCATGATCAGTTACAATAACATATTGGTCTATTACTTCATATTTTTGGGTAACCGGTAGAATCGGACTTGGTTTTGAATAGGAGGAAGTACTATCTGAATCGGAGGCTAACGTAACCGTCCCCTCTCGACTCCCCTTGCCCACTTGCTGACCGTGTATCCAAGTCACTATTTGAATCAGAGGAAGTACTATCACTGTCGGTTTCTGTCTCCTCAGAGGATCTTGACTAAGTTTGGGTTGAAAAAATGATTTGGATTTCGAGCAATCTGTATATTACAAACACAACATTAGGACAAACTAAACACAACTAATGAGACGATTACACATAACAAAACAAACAAACGAACAAAACAAACGAACCTCCAAATTAGCAGTAATGTTTCTTTGATTTTTGAGTACCATTTCTTCTGCTTCATTTGCTGTAAGATATGGTTATGGTCATTGCTTCATGGGTTGTTTATATAGGACTCCAAATCAACATTAGGTTTATTTAAAATTTGAACAATTCCCGCCTTGAAAACTTAGACAACTATTTGAAGTTGCAACATTTGACATCAATATAGTTTCCAGAGATGAGAATTGTATAAAAAAAGTTTCAACATTCAAGGTTACCAAAGATAGATTCAACTTTCAATATTTCCTAAAATACTTTCAATTTTCAAGGAGCGGAATAAGCTGCTTACCGATGTCATATGACTACCTTAACTTATATCCACATCTCCCACAGCAGCCGGAACAGCTTTCTCCAACAATGCCCTCCGCCACTCTTCGCAAATTAAGTAGATACCGTACCCAAAACCCCAGCTGCAAAATACACAAACACATGAAATCCAGCATTCACAAATTAATACAAAAAATAAACGAAAGGAAGCGGAACACATTACTTACAAAAAGATCATTTATCTCACTAACATCCCCAGCGGGACACGTCCGACTTTCAGAAAACCGATTCACCTAACAAGGGACTCGCAAGTCAAACATATCTCATGAACGAACGAACTTCACACATCCATCCTTCAAAATTAATAAAACTCATAATAAAAATCACAAAACGTAATCACATAAGAAAATCTTTAAAAACATGCACAAGATGAGAAGACTTTTGTTGAATTATTGTTTATGCATGCTTGTTTAGTATGGTATGCATGAAATCAATACGTGAATTAATTGGTTAATTGCAAAAGATGAGAAGACGTTTGTTGAATTATTGTTTTAATTACGTAAATGATTTTATTTAGTGTGATTAATTTGGTAAATATGTATTGCATGTTTTATATATATTGTGGCGTTTTATTACATATATAATTATGCAAAAATGATTTTCAAAATTAATATGGACTAAAATTACATGATTAAAATGTTTATTGTGTGTATATTGATAGGTACACTTTGCTAAATCATGGACTATATATGTAAATTTTATAATTTTCTTGCAAACGTTCTATAACGCATGGGATTAGTGGTTTCTGCAAGGGAACCCACGACGGAACAATGCAAGAATAAACAAATTTTACATAAACGTTTTAACAATATTTAAAGTATGTCGTAATCGTTACTAGGGTTTGATTATTTCTCGTGGGGAATTAACCTTATCCGTAGTAAGATCACTGATACATGGAAATATTGTATACATGGTAACCCTAATTTTATAAATGGCATGTGGTTTATAAAATTATGGGATTTCTATTTATAGAAAGGTTTTAAAACGAAAATGAAAATGTTTTAAAATAACTAGTGTTATAAGGTTGTATGCATGCTTTCTTATACACATTTTTGGTAACCTTGTTTTTATCAAAATATTTATACCCTTAAAATTAAGTCATTTACCATCTAAGTATAAAATCACTTGAGTTTGTTTTTTACTCTTAGACAGTCTTAGGTGAATTGCAAAACAAGGTAATATAATAATCGTATGGTCAGACCAGAAACTGTAAAATTACTGATTTTGTATTGGACGACTTATGTTGAGTATGGTTGGTCAGACCTTCGACCCAAGGCATACGATAGGGTTAAACATGCTACTTGACATTATATTTTGGATTATATTGCCTTGTGCCCCATGATGGCTAAGAGTTGCACTTGTTGGCAATTATCTCCCGAAGATTACCTTTTGAGTTATACCGTTTTTAGTATATCAACTGCATTAATGGTAGAACGTCAAGTTGGATCTTAGACCCTTGTAAAATTAATTGTTTATTTATATAAACATGGGTAGTTAATTTTTAAGGGATGTATTATCGAAAATACTGAAAATGAACTTTGCAAGTTCTTTTAACGTATTTATGCAACGTATACCGTAAACAAAGGTCTGTTCTTATTTATGGAAGACAAATTATGTCTATTTTCCTCTGTTTCCTATACTTTTTACTTTTGAAAAAGTTATAATAGGAATGAAAGAACTATCCTAAATTCTAATCAAACTCATACCAAACTTCATTTTAAGTTAATTGGACTTCTTATTCTTTCAAGATTGCTTAAATATCCTTTTTCGGTTTTGAAATCTTTGAATCATAATAAGAAACTTGGATAACTAGAGAACTTGGGTCTATAGCTATCAAGATTAATATATCTTGTTGTAAACAAGACATATTTATGAGTTTTTTATTGGAAGACGGAAATATCACCGCAATACTATAAAAGGCAATAACTAGAGAACTCGTGTCTATAGCTGTTTCCTTAAACCAGTAAGAGACGCTGCACACCCTTGAGGTAAAGCGAGCAAATAAAAGAGGAATTGCATGCCAATTTTTTAAGTTAATAAACAGCTAAGATGGCTAGAACTTGAACACACTTACTTGCATATCTAAGTACTTGCTTATTAGTCCATGTGACTCACATTAGCAATAATTTGTAGATAGTCAATAAATGGAAAGATATATTGCAAATACTTTCACTAGTGAAGGAACACTCATAATGTTGTCAGATCTAGTGGGAGTAATGCATTTTATAAATGAAAATGACAAACTTGCAATGTTGTCAAATTCAGTGGAAGTTATGAGCTGTTTACCTCATAGACATCTTACTTTATTTATAGCTTGGCCTAAAATAATAAATTACTTTCCAAGTGTAAAACATCTTTATTTAGTAAAGAATCACTGTGTATAATCTTTGATAACTTGTTGCCTTTGAGATGTCGCTTCCATTTAATGTTATCTTTGATAGTTATGCACGATTCCTTATTAATAGATGGAGTTCTATATATATATACTAGCTATGAGCTTAACACTGCCATATTGTAAATACAAAGAAACTAACTAGTGTGGTATTGTTTTATGCAAAGAAGTTGTACCCTACACAAGTGGGAGAAATCTTTATTATGTGCAAGGAGCAACTTAGAACAATATGACTAATGGTTTTTTGACTGCAAAGTAAGAAAACTATTACTCTACTAGGACTCCTACACATTTAATGTATGTAGCCCTATTAAGAGAATGTCAAGACAAAAAAGATAAGCTACATGATTATGTTTTTCTTATAAATCATAAATATGGAGTTTGAAATTAACTTGAACTTACTATTAATTTACTTTAGTTCAATAATTGTTATGACTTCTAGTTAAAGACATGTACATTAAGTCCTTTACTTGTGAAAAGACTTACAACGTAATGTAAAAAAGTTATCTTGTTATGTCTTCTTGTTAAAGACACACATGAAGTCATTGACCTGGTCAAAGACTTATAACGAATAGTAATGTATTGGATGTTTATGTCTACGTGTTAGTACATACACATTAAGTCATTGACTTGATCAAGGACTTATAAAATGATTTAATTGGCTTAGTAATACTATTGATACTATTATATTTTAACTTAAGTTGGTATAATATGAAAAGCCATAAAGTATAAGATCAATCTTATTAGAATACCACATTTAATGGTATGTCCAACAAGGGTAATCAAACTCTATATCGATATTGTTTTGATTCATGATGACCTTAAACTTATTTAACTAATGTTAGATAATTGAGTATGTCGTGGAGATACCTAATTAGACTCTAACCTAGATGGTTAATTAAGATAAATGAGATGTATCTCATTATGTCGTGATTAAAGTTTTAAATTTTGGTAAAAATCTCTTGGAGATTATTATTGACAAATGCCTAGAACTGTTAGGTGTATCTTGTTGGATACCCAAAGAAAACGATGGGATACCATTTCTACAACCTATACGAGAACAAAGTTTCTGTTGCTCGTCATGCTGAGTTATTTGATAATAGTCTTAAATATACAAGAAGTGAGTGGGAGTCTCACTTTTCTAAAAGTGAGTAGGAGTATCTTAGGTCTTGAATTACTTCAAGAAGAAGATACACAAACCTTCTAAACGCACTAGCGAATATAATATTAAGGCAAAACATGAAAATGTTAAACTTTAGAATGATGATTACTCATATTCATAGATCCACAAAGATACCTCATGAAATGTTTTCTATATCAATTGTGAGGATTATGTAGAAGATGCATTATTAGATCTTGGATTTAATGAATGACTCAGAATAAACAGATGCTGTCTAAAAGGAGATAATCATATTCTTGGAATTTGTTTTATCTTTAACCTATCAGGTTTGAATGAGTTTCCTTTTAGAGAAGATTTATAAGGACAATATTTGTATACATATTTATTGCACGTCAAATGACATAAGTGTTTACTCATACTCAAGTAATTGATTATGGATAAAACTTCCTCATTTACAAACTTTAAATATATAAAGATGATAGAATTGTCATACTTATTTTCTTGGAAAGAAATATGACAAATTGAATTTCAAGAACTCTTTATTAATTGATTACTTAGCGAGGACGATATGCAATCAAAATAAGGTTTTATGAATCTAATATAATCTTTAGAAAGTATACAAAAATGCTAAAATCTAAGTATGGATTAAAAGCATGCATCTAAAAAGCATAATCTTAAGTTTAATTGTTAAATAAATCACCTGTTGGATTTGTTTTTAATTATACATAAGATATCTCATGAGTACATCTTGAAGCTAGTGGGAGTAAATTTATTTTTACTTTTCTAAAATAGATTACGGTATTGAACATAATTAGAAACAATTTATTTATCTAAGTAAGATTTTATCTCTTAGATTGAAATAAAGTTTCTTGTAAGTATTTTAGGAAATAAAACATGCAACCTTGGAACAATATGTTTGATACATATGTGGTGAATTAAGTCCGAGTACAATATGAAATATCATTGAGTGAAACTCGAATGATCTATCTCACTCGGTGAGATTGAACACATGAATGGAAACCCTAAGTCCAACTAAAGAATTCATTATGTACATCATATTGTGTATGGGTGATTTGACAACATTGAAATCTAATTGAAAGATATTAGAAGGAACATTCTGATTAATGTTTAAAATTTATTCCTAGAATTAATAATGAAGATACTATAGATATACATTGTGGTAATCATAGTAAGATCATTATGATCAATAAACCTTAGGTTTGTATTATATTCAAATATTATTAAAGAAGTGTTCATAACTTACGATGGTTTAGCTTAGTGTTGTTTGTATACACTAGTGCTTGTATTAATTAAGATGATACTCAATAATTGTAGAAGTAAGTTTTCATCTTATATGATAACATTGCTAGATACATATGCTTGGTTTAAAAGCATAGTTGCATGATACTATATTAAAAGAATAAGAATGCTTTACAATTTGGAAAACTGTTGAGATGACTGTTTTCATTAGGATGTTTTGTGTATATCATACATCTTATGGAATATAATATGACTAGACTCATGTAAGTTATACTTATAAGTGAGTGCACACTTACAAAATAACAATCATCAAAATATTCAAAGAATTTCATGATTTGTGAATTTTTGAAATAAGTATTCTCAAAGTCCTAGAAGATCATGACCTAGTTGATATGTTCATGGAACCTATGCCTTACCACTAATTGTGATTGTTGTGGATAAGACATTAGTACTTAACTAGGATCATCATGCAGTGGTCTTATTTGGTATTTGGATAATGGAACCGTAAGCAGTTGTATTAAACAATGAATTGATATACGTGGTATGCTCATTTTCATTTATATTATTACTGTGTTCTATATTTTCATGTTTAAATCTTTGAATAAATTTATTTATTCTAAACTATGTCCATTTTCAGTTAACAATATGGGAATATTGTTGAGATAAGACAAATATGAGTGTTTGGTTGTATTCTAGAGAATATGTAAAGATGATTCTGCCAACTTCACATGTTATTCAATGAGGTTGAATATTGGATACCCCACCTGTGTAGATCACTTTATGGATCGGCGTTATTGGTTGCATTACACACATGGTGAAAGTTATGTTTATCATTAGACTTGAGATGCAAGCAAGGTTTGCATGTATGGATAGTATTTCTTGATTATAAGCCTACCACTAGTCTGTCAAAATGTAGTTATAAAGGCTATTTTCAGAGTTGTTTTGAAGTACATGACGGACACTTGCAGTCAAAATAAAATTTGTTCCTCCACATGTTTGGGAGTTAGATACTTACTGGGCCCCTCGTTGGGTTGATCAGATGTTTGCATGGCCGCGCCCAAAGTGTAGTTAAGATTATTCTTTTTACGTTTGGTAATCATGATCAATACAAATGCCAGGAACAAAATCGTTAAACTATGGAGTGACTATTGATCCATATCCATATTTAACATGTATCTAAAACAAAAGGACAGGACTAACTGAAACCATTAAAGGCTGAGTTGTTTATCGAAACTACATACTCAGGTATTTCTGGGAGCATTGATGATGTTGCTAGACTATTTGTCAATGTTAGTATGTTATATTCTATGAACATGATATTCACACATGGGAGCTGTTGGTTTTGTGCTTATGTCATACGGATATTTATACGGCTAGAAATACGTGAGCCTATGAGGTCACACACGTATACACATAGATATTACTCTATTGGTATATATAATAATATAAGCGTACATTTATTATATTTGTATTAATACTCGATTAATGTATATATAAGTGTATATTTATTATGTATATTAATATTCCAATGATAGAATACTAACGGTCGCTAATTAGTTCGTTTACGAATAATTAACTATAAGGCTTTTTAATTAATGGGTAATTAAATGTAATTAACCACAAATATTTAAAAAGTCAAAAAGTCAACCCCAAGGGTGTTGGACAATAGTGTTCGACCGGCTATGAGTCCCAAAAGGGATGGATTGGGCTTGTGAGCTATCTTTTTCTCCAAGTTATGTATTTTAGGTAAACCTTACAATCATCTACTAAATAAGGAGGATCCCCTAGCTCATAATTCTCATCCCTTCTCCTCCTCTTCTCCTAGTAGATTTCGAACCAAACAAACCCTTGTGGATAATTGTATGAGTTTGACTACTTGATGTATTCTTGAGTGTTGGTTCGTGAACCTAGCATTCAGGTGGTATGGGTTAACGTGTAGTGTATGATACGCGTAGAGGTTACTTACTTTAGTAACTCGAAGGGTTTCAGTTTCACATGTATTACACACATGCGTGTACTCGAAGAAATCTCCTGTTCTTTACGTAGCTTGGTTGCTATTCGGTATGTTTTTTGTTTATGTTTTATGTTAATTATAAGTGCTATATGAGTTTTATTCCGCTGCATAGCTCGTTTAATATTCACGTAATATTAGGGTTTTAGATCACGATTTCCATCACAATGTTTCTACATTTAAAATTTATCAGTGGTCAGTTGTTAGTTTAGGACCAACATATGCCATATGTAGAACTAAACACTTCTATACCATATGTCATATGCCATATTGTTAGTCTTATTTTTAAATAAGTCGAACAAGAATGTTAGGTCATCTTAGTCATAATTAGTCTTGTATTATAATAGGCTAGTCGGGTTTATCAGGCTTGAACTTTAAGCTAATATTGTCTATGTTTCAGGCAAAAAGCTCAACACAAGCCAAGCCCGACCCAAAGGAAAGCCCATACGCCTAAACTAAGGCATGGACTATAAATACCACCCTCCTAGCATGTTAGGAGGGTGTTGGTTACAAACATTCTCATAGTAATCATCCAACTCTCTTCTTTCTCTCTTTGTTTCTCTCTTTAAACTTCTCTCTCTCTCTCTCTCTTTAAGTTTATGTGGTAATTTCATGTATGTGATGGATTAGGAATGGGATATCAAGTGGCATCAGAGACCAAGAGCATTTTGTGTTTGTGTTTGGATTGGTTCGTGGTTATAGAATGCGTTTTGGATTGGTTCGTGGAACAAATTTTGATGATAAAAATGTTAAAGTTTGTGTTTTTATGATGGATATAGCTTAGATATGATGAGTTTTGAAAAAAAAATTAGCTAGAAATGTTAAAAATTATAGTTTTTAGAAGGTTTTTTTATTTTTGTTCGTGGGTGTTCTTCACCAAAACTTGCATTTTGGCAGAAAAGTTACATTTTGGTAGTTGCAGTTTGGCAGTTGCCATTTGGCAAGAAAGTCAAGGTTTGGCAGTTTCCATTTGGCAGGAAAGTCACGGTTTGGCAGTTGCATTTTGGTAGATAAGTTGCGGTTTGGTCAGAAAAGTCGCGGCTTGATCCATAAAAGTGCCATTTGTCAAGTTTGACCAGTCAACTTACGTAGTTTGACACAACTATCTAGCCATTTGACTAAGTTAATACCTGCATTTTGACCTCCAATTTAGAAAGTTTGACTTGTCAACTGATGCAGTTTGACTTGTTAACTTATGCAGTTTGACTTGTCATCTTATGCAGTTTGACTTAGTCAACTTATGCAGTTTGACTTAGTCAACTTATGCAGTTTGACCATATTTTTCAGCAATTTGACCTAGTCAACTTATGCAGTTTGACCACACTTTCAGAGTAGTTTGACTTGTCAACTTATGCACTTTGACTAGTCAACACATGCGGTTTGATCAATTACCTTCAAAGTCAAATTCATTTACACCGCAAGTCCTCATTCCACGATTATACTTTCATGTCAATGTTATCTAGACAATGTTCACCCGTTAACAACAATTCATTACAACATTTGTCCTAGATTAACAACATTCAATCCAAAACACAACACTTAATGCTAAAACGATCCTATATTAAAATTCACTAAAACGTCAAAACGACTATGGATTTGGATTTAGAATGTCAGGTGATCACGAAGTTCATTTGGTATCCCTTATTTGAGATTGAAGTGGGTTTTACGAAGGCGTCTACTTATTTCATCATCGAGACTTCCTTCTTGATGTATATTTTATTTTAAAATATATTTATTCAAGTTTTAAATTTATAATACTCGATTCACATGACAAACACACTAACGGGCAGAGAACCCGATCGTGAGTAATGTAGAGATGGTACATCCGAGGTCGTCCCAAGAGCTAAGTGCTAATTAGTTTTTATTTGAATTGTCACGTTTGAAAATGGTTTTAAGATTGATTTACGAAAATAACAAGAAAGTAAAGTGTGAAAAGTAAAATAGATAGAAGTTATTAGGGAGAGAAGCGTGCCAGCCTAGCCATTTCATTACTACTGTTATAACTATGTTTCCTGTGCAATGTTACATCATGGTTTCATTAGTAGTTTCTAAATTTAACAGACCTGAATAGATATCTTTAGTCTGCCCTATAATTCCTGCGATCTCGAATCCCCTGAAAGTCACGAAGGTAGGGCAACCAGGTCATAGTGATTAATCCCAACTATCATAAGAACTAGTCTAATAACCTATACCGATTATTAACCCTCTCTAAAAGATTTCTTGTGCTTTTTAAGTATATTAAGTGATAGAGGCGGTAACAGGGTTAGTCCCTACACTAGGGTTAGAATGATCATCCTTCCTTAGTACCATGCTAATCCCACGTTCAAGTGGTAATCTAATAATAGGATTAACATGATTTAAACCACCCGCTATACTACCAAAACCCAAGGTTACACGATAGTCAATTGGATATCCAACGAAACCATTATCTAATAGGAAACAAACAT
This sequence comes from Tanacetum coccineum, assembly GCA_026074375.1. NCBI lineage: Eukaryota > Viridiplantae > Streptophyta > Magnoliopsida > Asterales > Asteraceae > Tanacetum > Tanacetum coccineum. The sequence goes on from BQNB010011030.1 coordinate 24,727, forward strand.
TATAACGATAGTAGATTCATGACTAGGCCAGCACTTAAAGTGATTAGGAGCTCATAGAAACAACACATCAAGAATTAATAAAGATAATCATGGATGGAAAACTCATAATTCTTACAGAAGTCGTTTATGAATGATTAAATACAAAAGTAAGTTAAGTGTGATCTCCCTTGGACTTCTGGTGAAATTCTTTGAGTTATGGAGGCCTTGATCACCCCTTAGATCTGTGGTGGAATGGTTGATGATAAAATGGCTGAATGAGGCCTCTATTTATAGATTTTGAATATGTTATGGTGTAACCTTTTAGAGGTTTACACTGTAAACGACTAACGTGCTCTTTCCATCTTGTAGGCTTAAAGGATGTTACGGTGTAATCAAGTATCCACGTTACGCCATAATGCTGACTCCGATATCTTAGTCTTTCATAATAATAATGTTACGGCGTAAACCTTGCGTGTGGTTACGCCTTAATCTTGCTGGGTGACGTGTCTTGCCTTGAATAGGTTACGACGTAACACTATCGTAGGGGTTACGTCGTAAAGTCTCATAAGAATCCGTGTTTTCTTCATTTTTGGTCCTTTTCACGTGTTTCTTGTCACATACTTGCATTTTACCTGAAAATAACAAAATAACCATAGAAGTATCGAATTCAAGTATATATAAGACAATTGCAAGTATTTTTAAGGGAAAATTGACACTAAAAAGTATCAAATATTTGATGTTATCAAATATCCCCCACTTGACTTCTGCTTGCCCTCAAGTAGACCTGTTAGAACAGTTTATAAAAAGATTTCTGTAATTTAACTCAAAGAAATGAATCTATAAAAGGCTTATGCTAGAAACATCAAAGCCGAACACCTCACAAAAAGGGGATCAAAAATCACTCAACTAGTCTAAGTGTTCAGTTTCGGGGTGACCGCTCAACTGCACAGTCATAGTATGTATTCTATTATAAGCTTGGGAAGTACACAAATCTGCACCAGTTAGAGTTAGGGTCTAAACAATTCTTAAAGGCAACATGGGTGACATAACACAGGTTTATTGGGTGATATAAGGGTTAGGATAGACATGGGATACATATTTAATTGGTGTTAAGATAAAAACACAAAACAAATAGTCATATATAATGTAAGGTATCCATTTTTGGCTACTGTTTATCCATAGTCCAAGTCTTCAAGTGCGAAAATCTGATCATATCATCATAATGGGTTAGCTAAAGATCTTGCGGAGCGTGCTAACCCATTCTTCACTAGGTGGCTTATAGTTGTACCACCTTTATACTTCGGATGGCTTATAGTTGCACCATCCCTATAATCACTAGGTGGCTTATAGTTGCACCACCTTTTTACTTAGTTGGTTTTATAACACGTAACCAACATCAGGAGTTAGATCACTAGGTGGCTTATAGTTGCACCACCTTTTCTTTTTTCATTTTTATAATACTCATGTATATTACATATCGCATATCCCCCCACTTGAGATAAACAGTATCGAAAGTGATAATACCGGGGGGTCTTCCATGATCATAATAATATGTCTTCAACGAAAGTGCCAATCTTCGAACCATTTTCCTGAACCATAGACTTAGGTAGCCAGAAATTTCAACACAAGGATAAATATAGACTACAGGGTTGGCTAAGGCGAAATGGTGTAACGAAACATATAATATTAGGTGAAAACATAGATTGGCTAAAAAAGGGTGATCTAGGGTATCTTGCACTAATGATGAGTGCAACAAGAGGGTTTTTAACACGAGAAGTCGACAAGTCAGTGTAACAAGTCGATAAACACACACATATAGGCTTATTTTGGTAAATTCCTAAATGTTGCTCTCTCGAACCATCTATTCCTACTAATCAATTAGGTCTCAAAATGATGTCTACAATATTACCGGCACACTCAATATTTTGGTAGATTTTTGTATAATGAGATGAAAACAAAACATTAGGCTTAAACCTCACCAAGTAATAATAAAGGGTAATGTGCATTCGGCAAAGATTAATTCTAGTTTAGTAAGAAACACATGTCAAAATTTTAAAATCGGCAACATTTTTCAAAGAAAACTAGAAAATCGAAGGCAAGAATAGGTTAAGTGATAATTCTACTCCCATCCCCCCACTTGTTTTGTACAATGTCCCTATTTTACATTAAGGAAATGAATTAAATAGGAAGAGTTTAATTAGAACAAGAAAATGTAATAAGCCGGTGGAGAAATCCAGAAAATCTCCATCGTAAGCAAAGCTTGTTTTCCCCTGTGATCACTAAAATAAACTTACGATATAAAATCGCTCAAAGAGAAATATACAAGAAATACAAACCTAACTCACTTTCATAGGAATCATAGTTGCATTTTGCATATGCAACAAGCCTTTTAAACCACTTGGTGGCCCAAGTGGATGAGTGAAGTCTCGTGAGGGTTTCCAGAGAGCACACCCACAAAGTTCATTTAGATATACAAAGTTTAGCAATGTTTAAAACTTAATTTTAAGGTTTTTCAGAAAGAGGTTACGACGTAACTCCGGTGGTTACACCGTAATCATGTGGTATTTCAAAAAACTTATAGGTTTACGACGTAACCATAAGAAGGTTTGCGTCGTAATTGAATAGGTTACGACGTAACCTTATATGTTACGTTGTAACTGCTGCTAAATCAGCAAAGCTACCACACAATTACGGGTTGAGTCGGTCTTGAAAATTGCCTCCTAGCTACTGGAACCTGCAAAATAAAGTAAAACATGCAAACCAACTAATATGAGAAGAATGAAATTTACTAATAAAAGACGGGTTGTCCCATGACAAGAACTTTTGTTTATTAATGAGTCTTTAAGTTAGACTCATGCCTACTCTATTTTTTGCAAAATATAATGTTTCATTTGTGTCATTCATATCTATACCATAATACTTCTTTAACCTATGTCCATTAACTTTAAACCTTACTCCATCCCTTCCACATACTTCAACGGTCCCATATGGATATACTCTACTTAACGTGTAAGGTCCATACCACCTAGTTCTTAGTTTTCCTGGAAAGAGTTTTAATCTTGAATTAAAAACTAACACCTCCTCTCCTTCTTGAAATTCCTTATCCATAATTTTAGCATCATGCCATCGTTTAGTCCGCTCTTTATATGCTCGAAAATGTTCGTAAGCTTCTGTTCTCAATTCATCTAAGTGATTTAATTAAAGGAACCTATGTTTTCCTGCTGCCTCTAAATCTAGGTTTATTTTCTTGAGGGCCCAATATGCCTTATGCTCCATTTCAAGCGGCATGTGGCATGGTTTTCCGTAAACAATCCTAAAAGGAGTGCTCCCAATTGGTGCCTTATAAGCTGTCCTAAATGCCCAAAGTACATCATCAAGTTTATCAGCCCATTCCTTCCTTTTCTCGTTTATGGTTCTTTCTAATATACGTTTGATGGCTCGATTAGTGTTTTTAGTTTGACCACTTGTTTGAGGATGCTATGGAGTAGCAAGTCTATGCATAACTCCATATTTTTTTAATGTTTTCTCGAGAAGGGAATTACAAAAATGTGTCCCACGATCACTTATTAGAGCTTTTGGGATCCCAAATTTAGAAAAAAAATTCGAAGGAATTTAACTACAACTTGAGCGTCGTTAGTAGGATGTATTTGTTATTTCGTGATGAAGGGAAGGGCCCCATGAAGTCAATTCCCTAAATGTCAAAAATCTCACTAACGAGAATATTGGTCAGTAGCATTTGGTTTCTGGCGGAAATATTCCCTGCGCTTTGACAAGCATCACATTCTTGAACATACATGTTGGAATCCTTAAAAATGGTTGGCCAATAGATACCAGATTCAAAGACCTTCCTTGCAGTAATATCGGCCCCATAATGTCCTCTAGTTAGTCCAGTATGGCTGTTAGATATTAGAAAAAGACTCGGTCACCCCGTGTATTTTACCGTTTATTGTAGCTCGTTGTTAATCATTTAATGTATAACATTTGGTAATGGGCGAGGTATAAAACCCAACGTGTAAGCCCACTACAAAGGCCATTCGGTCGGTTTTGTACACACCTATATAAGCCTCTTCCATCTTATGGAAGAGGTGGTTAGTCATTTTATACACACACACTTTCTCTCTCTAGAAGAGTGTGCATTTTCTTTGTTTCTCTCTCTAGCATTCAACTAATCCACTAACCATTCGATTGTGTGATGATACCCAATATCCTACAATTGGTATCAGAGCTCATGGGATGATTAGATCGTTTGTGTGTGCGTTTTAGTGCTTGGTTAGATCAAAAGTTGAGTTTTAGGAGGTTTTAGCTCTTGTTCTTGAGTTTCATTGATTTTCACATTTCTTGTGTTAAAATTTATGTTTTTGTAGTTACTATAGCCTTCTAGGAATCAGTTTTGCAAAAGAATCCAAGTCAAAACGTTCAAAAGGGTGATTTTTAGATGTTTTAAGGTGTAAAAGTTTGTATCTCTATGTAGCGATTTGGTGTTCTATATCTTGTTAATTGTAGCGGTTTGATACACAGTTCTGGCTGTTTGTCAGGGTAGTACACTGTTCTGGCGATTTGTCAGGGTCGTACACTGTGCTAGCGGTTTTTCATTTTTGACAACGGTTTGTCTTATTAGACAGAGGTTTGTCAGTAGCGGTTTATCGTTTAGTGTAGCGGTTTACTAGTAGAGGTTTGGTAATCATAGCGGTTTGATACCGTAGCGGTTTACAGGTTTTTGAAGACAATTTCTCATAGCGAGTTAGGAAACAAACCTCTGCCAATTTAATTTCTTAGTAGCGGTTTGGTATTTTATCTTCATAGCGGTTTACCAACTTTTCCTAGTAGTGGTTTGGTGTTGACAGCGGTTTGATACCATAACGGTTTGCAGGTTTTTGAAGACTAATTCTCATAGCTATTTGGGAAACAAACCTCTGCCCATTCCATTTCTAGGTAGCGGTTTGGCAGTTTGTCTTCATAGAGGTTTACCATTCATAGCGGGTTGATAATAGCGGTTTGGCCGTAGCGGTTTGACAGTAGCGGTTTGGTTACTATTCCAGCGGTTTGAGACACTGTTTTAGACTATTGGACTACTTTGACACTTGAACTACTTTCAAACTTAAACCTTTTCAAACCAAAACAACAAAAACACTTAATTTCACATCACCACTTTTAACATACAATCACTAATCATTGATCGATCCAATCATATCCTTTCACAATCAGTTAAAATGTCCAGTAAGTCAGAAGATATTCAAGCGGCCGGTTCTGATACCCGGCCTCCCATGCTTGACAGGACTGATTTTGAGTCATGGCAACAACGAATTCGGTTATACTGTAAGGGAAGAGATCATGGAGAGTACATACTTCAGTCTATTGATGAGGGCCCATTCAAGATGGGATGATGCAGAGATGAGATTGCTACAGGTACTGATGGTCCTTATCTAGGCCCAGAGCGAGACAGAATGGTTGCAGATCTTTCACAAGCTGAAAATGATAGACTTAGAGCTGACATTCGTGCAACGAACATCCTTCTTCAGGGTTTGCCAAGAGACATCTACAAACTCATTAACCATAACACAGATGCTAAGGATTTTTGGGATAATGTGAAGATGTTATTGTAAGGTTCTAAATTGACCAAAGATGACCGTGAATCTTAGCTGTACGATGAATTTGAACACTTCAAGCAACACAAGGGTGAAAACATTCATGATTACTACGTCAGGTTTACAAAGCTAATCAATGACATGAGACACATCAAGATGACCATGCCTAAAATTCAGTTAAACTCTAAGTTTGTAAACAACATGTTACCCGAATGAGGTAGACTTGTGATGGTGGTCAAGTTAAACAGGGGTTTGAAAGAGTCCAATCATGATCAGTTATATGCTTACCTAAAGCAACACGAGTCACACGCCAATGAGAACAAGATGCTGATGGAAAGACTCAACCAACACTCACATGATCCACTTGCCCTAGTGTTTAATGTCTCACCTTATCATTATCCTTCATCATCATCAGTTCCTCCACAACCTTCATACACTCCACCAGTCACTTACCAACCTCAGTTTATTGATAACACACAACTTGATACAGGTTTTTCTCCAGCTGATGAATTGCTTGGAAAATTAACAAAACAAGTTGCCCTTCTATACCAACAATAAAAAACATAATTTCCTTAAACCACTAATCAATTGAGAACCTCCTCCAACACACAGAATCAAGCTACAGTGTAGAATGGCAAGGTTGTGGTTTAGAATGTTCAGGGGAGACAGAACAGGGTTTAAGGAAACAATGCTAGGGGTGTTGTTATTGCAGGAAATAGGGGGGGGGCTCAGTACAGAGTTGGTAATGCAAATGCAAGGCAAGGAAAGCCAATCAAGTGTTACAACTTCAATGGGATTAGTCATATAGCAAGAAACTGCACTCAACTGAAGCGACCACAGAACTCTGACTACTTCAAGGAAAATATGTTGCTGATGCAAGCTTAAGAAAATAGAGTCGATTTGGATAAGGAGAAGTTGTTGTTTCTTGCAGGTGGACAAACCAACACTTTTGATGATGAGGTAGACGAGGGACCAGTTCAGGATATGGCTCAGAACGAAGACAACATCTTTCAAGCTGATCAATGTGATGCCTTCGACTCTGATGTTGATGAAGCTCCTACTGCTAAGACAATGTTCATGGAAAATCTCTCCTCTACTGATCTAGTTTATGATGAAGCTGGTCTATCATATGATTCTGATACACTCTTTGAGATACAAGATCATAATAACTGTCTCGATAATATGAATGAGTCTCATGAGGAACACGAGATACATAATGATGTACAACCAAACGACGTTGTTGACTCAGATACTAAATATACGAGTAATAGTAATATTATCTCGTATGAACAGTATGTGCAGGACAACGAAGACTAAGTTGTACACAGTGATGTATCTTCTATTCCTAATGATGCAGTAATGATTATTACCAATGATATATATGAGCAGGATGCCCCATGTGTTACTTCTAACAATATTGTTAATGCATCCCTTACTGTTGAACTTGCTAGATATAAGGAATTAGCTGAGGTTTATGAAAAAAAGGCCTAATTTGAACTAACTGAACGAGAACTCATGATTGATACACACATGAGAATGATTATCAAAGACCATAACGTTAAAGAAGAATCTTTACGAAAGGAACTTCATTCTGTTAAAATGCAACTTAACTCTACCTTTAACCATAACAAGTTAATACATGAAGAAGTATCAATGTTAAAACAAGATTTTAAACAGAAGAAAAATAAGCTCCTTGAAGAATTTCTGGACATGAAACACTTAAAAGAAAAGGTCAAAGATAAGCTATATAAACAAGACCAGTCTCTTCAAACACTCCATATGTTGTGCAAACCTAAGTCCTTTTATGATGAAATCAATAGGGTAGCAATAGGCTACAAGAACCCCCTTTATATGTCTAAAGCAAAGCAAGTTCAATATGCTCTATATAATGGTCATGAGATTGTCAAGACTAAGCATGCTCGTGCCTTAGTTCATGACTCAAAGGACACCCTAAAGACAGCTGAGACTACTAGGAAACAAATGATTAAAAAAATGAAAGACCCAGAGTGTATGAAAAAGAAGGTTAAGATTGCACCACATGATTACTCCAAAGAGAATTATCTAGCGACTTTCACACCTCAGAAACAATTGACCCTTGGGCAGATATTTTGGTCTGATGACCTCCTCAAAATGAAGGCCAAAGCTTTCAAAGAGAAGGCCAAATCTGCAAAACCAATCATAGCTATGACAGTGTATCCTCCCAATACACCTGCAAAGCTGGTCCCCAAAGTCCTCCCAACAAAAAGTCAAGTACAAGTAAATATTTACTCTCTAGTACAATTTTTTCAGAATTTGATAAAACCTATAAAAAGAGGATCACACCTACGAGTCTTACTGAAAGGGAAAGGGGTTTTGAACAAACAAAGACATGTTATCTCACTGAGATAATCCCATTTTTCAAAACAATCAAAGGACATTTTGAGGGAATTCAAACAGCTCTCATCAAAGAAATTAAAGAAATGAAAGAAGTTTTTGATCAAATGGAGGTTGAGGTGGACCAACATGGTGTAGATAAGAAGTGTGATGAAATTGAGCGGAAAAACCTTCTTATTGAAAATGAGAACCTAATTGCTGATTGCTTGTCCAAATATGTGTTTTATACTGCAACAAATTCTAGGCTTACTATATCTAGATTTTCTAACATGCATGATGCTTACACTGCCGCTCAAAAACGTATTGCCGAACTTGAAGCTGAAAATTCTAATCTGAAAAACAAGATTAAAAATGATGATCACGATGAAATGATAAAACACTTTTCCAAACTTGAGGTTGAACAATTAAATTTGCAATTACAGGACCAACATCTTAAAGAACGTTTTAGAAACAAAAAATCAGTGACATCTTCGGATGCTCCTACATTTGAGTCAGTTTTTGAAATTGGACACCTAAAAGAATAGCTTCAAGGAAGGGGCAATACAATTAGAGAACTGAAAGTGAAAATTTCTCGCTTGCAAAAGAAACATAGTGAAGCAGCCCCATTCTTGACTTTAAGGCCTTAGATTCTCAGAACAAAGATTTAAATGTAAAAGTCAATGCCCTTCAAGATCTAAATGAGCATTTTAGGGTAGAAAACAAAAAAGTTAAAAAGCATTACAAGGAATTGGATGATTCAATCTAGTTAACACGTGCTAAAACCATTGAAAAGACAACTTCTTTGTTAACGAAAATTGAGATCCTAAAGGCTCAGATAAAGGGGAAAACAAAATGCGTCACTATGCCTGATCCTGTGAAACCAAAAGTTCTTGCCCCTGATATGTATGCTATCGATGTTGAACCAACCCCCCCTCAAAATAGGAATAATAAATAAGTTCATCTAGAATATCTCAAACATCTTAAGAAAAGTGTAGGAACTCTTCGCGAGATTGTTGAAGAGGCCGGGGTTGAAAAACCATTAGATAGCTCATTTGCATCTGCCTGCCTTTACACTAAAAACTCTCAGGAATTGCTTGAATATGTCATTGGCACTTGTCCGAAAGATTTTAATAAAAGAGATAGAAAGATTGCTACTGCCCCTTTAAATAGGAAAAAGCGAGTTACTTTTATAAAACCAGGTGAAACTTCAACTAATAACTCACAAACACATGTTGAGCAACAAAAAATGAAAAATACTAATGACCCTATGATTCCTTCTACAGGAGTAAAAGATGCCACTGCAGCTAGCGGGTCAAAGCCTAGGAGCAATACAAAGAAATATAGGACCTTGCCAGCTAAGAGTGACATGAAGAAAGTAGAAGCCCATTCTAGGAATAATAAGTCTATTGTGAAACAAAAGAATCATGTTGATTCTAGTATTAGCTTTAAGCGTACTGTAATTAATTCGAATTCTACTTCTGTTTGCAAAACTTGTAACAAATTCTTAATGTCTTTTAATCATGATAAATGTGTTGTGAAGTCTTTGAAGTTTGTTAAGAAATCCCCTGTCAATAAGGTTTGGAGAGTCAAGCAGGTTAAGCAAGTGTGGCAGGCGACTGGAAAGTTGTTTACCAATGTCGGATTTCAGTGGCAGCCCACTAGTAGGAAATTCACTTTAGGAAAACATTGCCCTTTAACTAGGTTTACTGAACCTAAAGTAGTGTCTGCAAAACAACCTAAAAGCGTTAGTACCAGTAAAATTATGATAACTGAGAGATTAAGTAACATTTCTCAGAAACCATTAACTAGGTACCAGCTTAAAAACAAACAGGAAAAAGCAATTTCCACTGACAATCCCACTACAATTGTCACACAATCAATTAATAATTCTATGAAACTTTCTGTTTGTTCTAACCAACAGGACCCAACAGAAACTAGGGATCCAATGTACCAAACTCTCCATATTCGTCTATTTTCAAATGCAGTTCGTATAGATCGTCCTTTGGTATTTGGACTCAAGCTGTTCAAAACATATGACGGGGGATCGCTTATGGCTCAGGAATTTTGTGAAAAAGTTCATCGGGACAGTTAGATTCGGGAATGACCATTTTGGTGCTATCATAGGTTATGGAGATTACGTGATTGGTGAAAGAGTGATCTCTAGGGTATACTATATGGAAGGACTGGGACACATTTTTTTTTCTGTCAGACAATTTTGCGATTCAGATCTTGAAGTTGCGTTCCACATACACTCATGTTATGTCAGGGATGTTAATGGTGTCGACTTAATCAAAGGCAATCGTGGCACTAATCTATACACTATTCTGTTGAAGACATGATGAAGTCCTTTCCTATCTGCTTACTGTCCAAGGCCTCCAAGAACAAATCATGGTTGTGGCATCATTGGTTAAATCACTTAAACCTTGGTACCATCAATGATCTTGCTCGAAAAGATTTAGTGAGAGGCTTACCTAGCCTGAAGTTTGAGAAAGATCATCTTTGCTCGGCTTGTCAACTTGGAAAAAGCCAGAAATATTCCCACAACCCAAAACTAAAAACACCAACTTAGAAGTTCTTAATACCCTTTATATGGACTTATGTGGACCAATGCGAGTTCAAACAATTAATGGGAAGAAATACATCTTAGTCATCGTTGATGACTATTCTAGGTTTACTTGGGTTAAGTTTTTTAGATCAAAAGATGAAACCCCAGAGTTCGTCATCAAAATTTTGAAGCAAATACAAGTCGGTCTCAACAAAACTGTCAAATACATCTGTACCGATAATGGCACAAAATTTGTTAATCAATTTCTGACTGAATATTATGAAAGTGTCAACATTTTTCACCAAAAATTAGTTTCGAGGACTCCACAGCAGAACGACGTTGTCGAAAGACGGAACCGTACTCTTGTGGAGGCTGCTAGGACAATGCTGATATTTTCCAAGACTCTGATGTTTCTATGGGCAGAAGCTGTTGCTACTGCTTGGTACACCCAAAACCGATCCCTTATTCACACTCTTCACAACAAAACTCCATATGAGCTAGTGCATGACAAGAAACCTGTTCTTAAATTTCTCTATGTTTTTGGTGCTCTTTGTTACCCAACAAATGATAGTGAAGACCTATAGCCGATATTTGAATTTTCTTCGGTTATGCACCAAATAGGAAGGGTTATCGAATCTACAACAATAGAACCCGACGAATCATGGAAACAATTCACGTGCAAATCGAATGAGCTGACTGAGCTAATGGCTCCTGTGCACACTGTACAGGACCCGAGCTTATTTTGTTGACGCCTGGACAAATCAGTTCATAGCTCATACCAGATCCTGTCCATACAGCTCCTTATGTACCACCCACTAATAAAGATCTGGAGATTTTATTCCAACTGATGTTTGATGAATACTTTAAACCCCTAAATGTTGAAAGGCCAGTCCCTCCTGCTCCTGCAGTTTAAGTTCTAGTTGTTTCATCCGGTACAACTTCTTCTACAATAATTGATCAATATGCACCGTCAATAAGCAATTCAGCATCATCATCCATAGTACAACCTCCTATCTCACATCAAGTTGTTATAGCTGGACCCACTATCAAAGACAATCCTTTCGCTCAAGATGACAACAATCCCTTTGTAAATGTGTTTGCTTTAGTACTTAGTTTTGATGAGTCATCATCTGGGGATGTCAGTTTTGCTAAATCTACACAAGTTGTTCAACCACATAATCATCTTAGAAAATGGTCCAAGGATCACCCACTGGATAATGTAATCGGTAATCCTTCTCATCCAGTAACTACCATAAAACAATTAGCTACAGATGCCTTGTGGTGCCTTTACAATTCTGTACTATCAAAAGTCAAACCCAAGAATGTTAAGACTGCTATGGATAAAGGTTGCTGGTTTGAAGCTATGCAAAAAGAAATCCATGAATTTGATCGAATTCAAGTATGGAAGTTAGTTTCGAAACCAGAATGTGTTATGATAATCGCTCTTAAGTGAATTTATAAAGTAAAGCTTGATGAGTATGGTGATGTTTTGAAAAACAAGGCACAGTTAGTAGCGAAGGGATATCGACAAGAGGAATGTATCGATTTTGAGGAATCATTTGCATCGGTTGCACGGATAGAGGCTATCAGAATCTTCATTGCAAATGCCGCCAGCAAAAACATGATTATCTACCAGATTGATGTCAAGACTGCATTTCTGAATGGCGAGCTAAAAGAAGAAGTCTACGTCAGTCAACCCAAGGGCTTTATCGATCCAGATCACCCAACACACGTCTATCGTCTGAAAAAGGCTCTTTATGGTCTAAAGCAGGCTCCAAGGGCGTGGTATAACACCTTATCAAGGTTTCTTCTAGACAACAAGTTCTCCAATGGTGTAGTGGATCCTACGTTATTCACTTGAAAAATAGGCAAACATATTCTTCTTGTTCAAATCTATGTAGATAATATCATATTTGCATCGACTGATCCTAAAGCTTGTGACATATTTTCCAAAGAAATGAGTTCCAAATTTTAGATGTCAATGATGGGGCAAATGTTATTTTTCTTAGGATTACAAGTTTCTCAATGTCTCGGAGGCATCTTTATTAATCAATCAAAATTTACTCTCGAAATATTAACAAAATATGGAATGGATTCGTTTGACCCTGTCGATACACCAATGGTTGATAGATTAAAACTGAATGAGGACCCCTTAGGGATTCCAGTTGACCAAACTCAGTTTTGAGGTATGGTTGGCTCATTAATGTACCTCACTGCCAGTAGACCGGATCTGGTATTCGCCGTGTGCATGTGTGCTAGGTATCAGGCTAAGCCTACCAAAAAGCACCTTGAGGCAATTAAGCGGGTCTTTCGGTACCTTCGAGGTACCATAAACTGGGGTCTTTGGTATTCGAAGGACACTGCTATGGCGCTAACGGCCTATACAGACGCTGACCATGCAGGTTGTCAAGACACAAGGAGAAGTACGTCGGGAAGTGCTCAGTTTCTTGGAGACAAATTAGTGAGCTGGTCATCGAAGAAGCAGAAAAGCATTGCTATCTCAACCACAAAGGCTGAATACATTGCCATGTCTGGATGCTATGCTTAGATACTTTGGATGAGGTCATAGCTTACAGACTACGGCTTTGCATTCAATAAGATACATCTGTATTGTGACAACAAAAGTGCCATCACCCTCTACTGTAACAATGTCCAACACTCCCGGTCAAAGCACATCGACATATGCCACCATTTTATAAGAGAGCAGGTCAAGAACGGTGTGGTTGAACTTTACTTTGTGACAACGGATTATCAGCTTGCGGACATATTCACTAAGGCATTGCCACGAGAGCGGTTTGAATTTCTACTCCCGCGACTTGGAATGAAAAGTATGTCCCCGGAAACCCTTAAACGTCTTCAAGACGGGGAGGAGGATGGTCTTCATGTATCCTATGTGCATATTTAAAAAACAAAAGAAAAATACAAAAATATAAAACCTACAAAAACCATAAAAATCAAAAAAATAGAAAATACCAAAAATATTTTTCAAGACATGTCTTCTGAAAATCGATAACATTTACGAACCTAGAAATGTTATTTAATAATGACACGGGTCTTTAAATGAAGTTTGAGCAGAAGTTCAAACAGTTTTAAAACATGTCTTCATGGCTTGCAGTTATTTTAGACTGCAACCCACTTTTCAATTTAAGGAAAGCATGTCTCCAAAAAGACAGTTGTTCCTAACAACGGGTAATTAATTTTTCCCGGGCACGGATTACTTAATATCCGTACATCCAAGGAATAATGTACGATTCAGTGCGCTATTTCTTATTCGGAAGAGAAGTCTTCCTTTTATAACCAAATAATTTTTTCTTAATTGATTCTTCAAAATTATTTGTGTTAATCATGATGGGAAAGGTGTTGTTGAAAATTAATCCATTCGGGCTTTCAAAATAAACTTTTCAACTCAAACAAAGACTACAACTCTTTCAATAGAAAACGGGTCATTGTTTGATGGGGAGAGTGATTTCAAGTTTATTGCATCAAACAGGTTTCTAAACACATTACACAATTAATGGAAAATGTTTTGTAATTATACGGGGTTATAATTTGAAGAGGAGTTAATTAATTTTAACTCAAAGGGCCAAAATTGTCATTAGTTAGAAAGTATAGGGACTTATGTGTAATTTGCTACTTGTTTCCTAGATCTTATTAACTACAAGGACTAAATCTGCCATCTTTCAAACTTATTTAACCTTAGAAAACCTTTAAACCAACAATAAAAGAAAGATGAAAGCCCAAGGACCAATCTTGTTAAATCTGAAACCAGCAAGTATAAATAGGTGGCGGTTTAAGTTTTTGGTCAAACCTCCACAATCTCGGTCAAACATAAAAAAACACATACACACTCGTAACTCGCCACCAACAAATCCCCACCACTCATTCTTTGATTTCCTGTATTTTTATTACTAAGGTATCATTCAAATCTTGTTCTATGTCCTTAGATCTGTTATCACTTTAAGGAATCAAACTAAAACACACAAAAATGATTAGAATCCTTAGATATTAGACCTAGGGTTTCAAAAATTAAAATTATTGTTTGGAAATATGTTTGATCACTAGGTTTAGATGCGTTTAGAAGTGCAGATCTCTATTCTATGTGTGGTTATCCTTTAATCACACACATGTGTGGTTTAAGAGTGATTTTAGTGGCATTCTTGATCGAAATTAATAGAGTGTTTGGTTGTATGCTTTTAGTTCTAGGATTTGTCCTTTAGGGTTTAATGATGATGTTGTGATGCTTATTTGAGATCCCCTTTTAATAGATTGCCTGATCTATTGATTTTTGTTTAAAGTTTGACTTTTAAAAGTCAATTGCTTGTTGCTTGTTGTTGAAATAAGTTTGGGTGCGTTTATATGTTGCTTAAATCCCTTCTTGTGTAGCAAAATAAGTGTGCATGCCCCCCATATGGTTTAAAATATTGTTCATGGCTTAAAATGATGGTGTAGGGCTCAATTATGATGAAATGTTAATCTTTGGGGTGTTAAATTGGATTGCTGAATGATTAGGAAGTCTTAGGATGCCTTGAATTGCATTTGGAATGACCAAATTACAAGAAAATTAAACTTAAGTATGGTGTTCTCCGTAGTGGTTTGTCTGTTTGTATTCTGTTTTGGATGGCGGTTTGCTATGTTTCATGATAGCGGTTTGCATGTTCTCTAGATAGCGGTTTGGTAGATTTTCTTCATAGCGGTTTGATGGAAAATGCTTGATAGCGGTTTGCCATGAATGATCTAGATAGAGGTTTGCAATATTTGCCTGATAGCGATTTGATTTTATTGATTATTTTAATATGAGCAGGACGCTATGAGGTAGCGGTTTAATGAAGATTATTTTTATTATTTAAGTAATCCAAACCGCTATTTCAAATTTTTCTAAAATGGCAGTGGTTTGATTAATTTTGAATTAAATATTCATAGCGGTTCGGTCGTGGCGGTTTGATTAAAATATTATTTTAGTCATGGTGGTTTGGTGCTTTGTCACACGTCGGTTTACCCAAACCACTATGTGGCGGTTTGGTAACCTGTCTCATGGCGGTTTGATAAATTGTTGGGTGGCGGTTTGGGCCAAACTACTATGTTTTGGCCCAATAAGCTCAATAACCACTCAAGGCCCATTCCATAGGCCCAATTACTTTGCTAACTCCCATTCGGGCTTGGTTAACTTGTAATTGAGTTTGTGGGATACGTTGTGCACTATTGACCTAGGTTAACTTGACTACATAAACTGTGTCTCAATGTGTGGTGGTTCATCAAACCAAAATTAATCATGACTTAATTAAAAATGGCATGACAAGTTAAACTCAAGGCTAGTATTGTCTTCTAACATCAATTATCTGCTACTGTGTATATCGATGTTGATTTTCTTATGCAGATAAGATGTCAAAAGAGAATTTACCTACTCCTATTAGATCAGATGAGCAATTGGTCCCCGTCAAGGCACGCTTACCTTATGGGAAAAGCAATCTTCTCTTGGATCTACAGAAGCTGTAAAAGAATCCAATCTTCTGCATATCTGTTGACATTCTCCAGAACATAAAATTCTTTAGAGTATTCTCTGCATCAGCAAATGTTCCTTCTATATACATATAGCAGCTCTGGAACACTCTGACACAGGAAGCAAAGACTGGTGTATACAGGTTCTAACTGGATGAGCAGTGTTTTACTTTTAATTCTGATCTTCTCCAGGATGCCTTGGAGATTACTCATGTAGACCCAACCAACCCATTTGTGTCATCTCCAGCTGGTGAAATAGTTATGGATTTCCTGAATGAGCTGGGTTATCCTGAAGTAATTCACTTTGTTTCCCACATGCACGTGAACAACATGTTTCAGCCGCGGAAAGCAATTTTGTCTTTGATCAACCAATGCTTAACTGACAAGACTTCTGGGAATGACAAACGAAGACACCCTGTTCTTCAAATGTTGTGGGGAATTATGACTAGAACCAATGTTGACTATGCTGAACTTCTATGGGAAGATTTGTTCAAGGAATCTAGACCTTCTTTACTCATTGGGATAATAATAAAATTCCTTCTAAGAAGCCAACTCCTCACATCATCCCTTATTGTCGGTTCACAAAGCTAATAATCTACTACTTGGGAAGCAAATATAACATCCACAGGAGACCTGAGTCCCTTAGGCATGTTACGGGTGATGACTTTCTTCTTGGCAATCTCAAGTTTATCCCAAAAGGTAAAAAGGATGAAGTCTTTGGAATGCGTATTCCAAAGGAGTTGATTACAGAAGCGGTTCAAAAGTCTGAGTACTATAAGTAATATGTGGAAATGGCTGCTCGCAAAGTCCAAGCAAAAGAAGGTGGTAAGAAGAAAACAACTCCCAAAGCTGACAAGCCTGTGAAACCTGCACCAGCTAAACAACCCAAGCCGAAGCCTGTTAAAGAGAAGTCAACCAAGCCTACTCCCCTACAAAAGGCCAAAAAGGGTAAAGTGCAAAAAGTTCGCAACGGAAAAAGTCCTCTCAAGCTTATTGATGAAGATGAAGAGGTTCACCATAAACTTGAACCACAAGGTGTAGGTAAAGACTATGATCTTAATCGAGCTATTTAGATGAGTTTGGAAACTTTTCAGGCCTATGTTTAAGCACTTGTTTGTAGAGTGGCTATTTGTGAACAAGTAGAAGAGGCTACCCGACAACTCCCTGTGGTTGAAGGCAAGGGAAAAGCGATTGCAACTGATGAACAAGCTGCATAATAACTGTTAGCTCTGCACACGCAAAAAAGGAGAAGTACCACGGATCAATTTATATTCCAGAGGCAGACTCCAACAACTAAAGAGGCATGTACAACCACAAGATGATGCATCCGCAAATATAGTTCGTGATTCTCCGTCTCCTGCAGATGCTGAAACTAGGGCTGACACGGACATTACTACAAGTATTGCAAACACTGAGGTTCTTTATGCTAAAGATGTACAAGGTAAGGAAATATCACACACAGTGGTTCTAGAGGAAAAGATAGCTAAACTTGATGAAGGCCAGGCTGGATCAGACCTTGGTAAAACACCTGAGTCTCGACCTCTACCAGAGCATAAACACATGGATGAAGACCAGGCTAGACCAAACCCTGGAAAAAGTCATGAGGCTCTTGCTATACCAAACCTTGAGCCCATGCATGACGATTCCATTGCTACAATATACCCAAAAGTTCATGAAAGCTTGAAACATACAACAGAGGAACATGTCTACCTGGAGAATCCTCTAAGCTTATCAGGAACTCTCTCATCTATGAAGAATTTAGATGATGCTTTTACTTTTAATGATCAGTTCCTAAATGATAAGCCTACGGAAGAGGAACCAGGGAAAACTATTATGGAAACTAAAGCTAAATCCATGGTCATTGTTCCCATTCATGAAGCCTCTACATTAGTTCCTCCTTTATCCACACCCATCATCGATCTTTCACCACCAAAACCGGTATCCTTTCCACTTCAAGAACCAATCATTGCAGCAACTACTGAAGCAACAACAACAACCCTTCCACTTCCACCTCCTCCACAACAACAAAGCACAACAGATTCTTCGTTAGCCTCTCGTATCTTGATGCTGGAACAAAGATGTGCTGATCTTGAAAAGAAACATAAACTCTAGGACAAGACGAATCAGGATCTCTCATCTAGGATATTCACATTGGAGCTTAGAGATCTGCTTCATAAGATTAATCACACCATCAATGAAGTTTTAAAAGAGGCTGTACACGTAGCTCTATTAGCTTCCCTTCGAGATCGCTTCAGAGAACTGCCCGAAGCTGATATGAAAGAAATTCTTCACCAACGGATGTTTGAGAGTGGTTCCTACAAATCACTTCCTGAACATGTGGCGCTTTATGAAGCTCTTGAGGCGTCTATGAAACATGCAAACAGGGCCGGGTTCCTTGCTGAAAAAGACAAGTCTTAAAAGAGACACCGTGACGATCAATATCCTCCTCCTCCTCAACTAGATTCAGATCTAAGCAAGAAGAAAAGATATGATTCTGATGCTTCAGGCTCAAAACAGCCTCCAGCTCCTCAATCCTCAGCTTGGAAAACTTCTGACACTAGAGTTGCTCCTTCCAGCTCCTCCAAGCAGAAGTTTGTTCCTCATTCTAAACAACCAGTTGAAGACGTGCCTATACCAGATGATGTGAATATCTCAGATTCAAAGGACACCGATACTACACATCTTCCCAAGATCAAGACCAAACCAGACTGGTTGAAGCCTGTTCTAGAGGAAGACAGACCAACAACTCTAGAACCAGACTGGGTCATTCCTCTAAATGATTTATCAAAAACTGAGAACAATTGGGCCAATGCACTTGCCAGCTCGTATCAAGATCTAGATGAATACAAGCTACTGCGGCAGACTGGCGATATAAGTTCATTCATTAACTGGTTCTGCAAACGGATTAGAAAGAAGAAGCTGAGCAAAGCAGACTCAGAAGGCCCAGCTTTCAAGGTAGTCCGACCATTTCACGACAACAACATTTCTCTTCAGTTTCATATGGAAGAGTGTCACTTGCTGCTTACCGATCAAGTTGATTTGGTTAATCCTGAAGGTCATCGAGTTGTGCCTGACATGAGCAAACCATTACCTCTTGGAGGTCCACCAGGTCAGGTAACAATTCAAGCACAATACCTCTTCAATAAGGATATGAAGTATCTAGTGTCAGGTGACAAATGAAGAAGGTCGGCTTTATCCATATCCAAGCTGAAAGCGGCTCAATATCCAGACTTTGGGCTTAAAGAACTAGTACCTTCACTATGGATTGAGAGTGAACGTGACTATGATATTAGTGCTACTTATGGTATCACCCACTGGTGGTTTAAGTGTAAAGAATTCTACATCACAAGACATAATGCCCCCTCTGATCGCAGTACAGTCAGATCTTACATGTGGATTCTTAGTATAGTCAGTCTTAAGACAATATCCAGATACGGCTACACCTACTTGAAAGAGATTGTTCTACGCATAGCTGACTATAAGGAATATAAGGTCTCAGAATCTGATTTCAAGAATCTGCATCCTAATGACTTTGAAGACATGTATCTGCTTCATCTTTAAGGCAAGATCAAACATCTATTTGGATCTGACAAAGTTCACCTGTTCAACGCAGTCAACATGCGGATCAGGAACATTGTTATCAAAAAACGGGTGGAAGACTTGCAACTCAGAATTGAGAGCTATCAGACGAAGCTCAACCTCACTGAACTGAACTGGGATGCATCTAATTTTCTTTTCAAAGAAGATTACACCATAGTTTCCAAGCCATGAGCCGTAATCTACAAAGATAGGAATGATCAAAAGAAGATAATGAGGGAGACTAAGGTACACAAGTTCAGTAATGGCACGTTGAATAGGATTCTGGATAAGCTGGATCACATGGTTAAGGACTTCAAGCTGTTCAAGTATAATCTGGGCATGGAGACAAGAATTTGGCCTGAAGACGATAGAAGGAGGAGTAAAGAGTTCATGGAGGTGATCGAGGCAAGACTCAAGACTAGGAGAATTTTTAGGAGTCTCGAGAACTTTGTTAGAGGGAGGTTAAGAGATGTTGACTACAGACTTATCCAGAGGACTGAATGATTTCATCATTCTGATACTTATGTCAATATCATCTTATTTTGTATAATATATCTTGTACATTATTATAAGTATGTAGTGTATATTTAAGTGTTAAGTGTCAGTGTATAAATTTTTCATGAGTTGTTCGTTAAACTCAAAATCTTTCAAAATTCTTATACTTGACACTCACACGTACCCTCATAAATTGAGGGGGAGCATTAATATGTTCTCTATTCGGCTTGTGAATAAAAAGCACATTTTTCTCCCAAATTTTTCTAACATATTTAAATCCATTGATATCCAAAATATCAAAGGGTTTGAATTTTTTGATAAAGAGAAAATGTGATTAAAATATGAAAACTGATAAAAAATGTGATATTAAGGACTCATGTGTATACTTCATCCTCCTTGTGCTAAACATTTCCGTATATCGATGCACATGTTGAGGGGGAGCTCTTCTAAAAAGTCAAAACAATCGAGGTACAAAAAGCTTTGATATTTATATCATAAGTACCTGATTGAGTTTTTCAATTGGTTTTATGGCAAGGTGAACTATACCAAAAAGACCAACCATGTATTTACTTTTATCAGAGTTATAAGGTTGGTAAGGTTAGGTATTAGTTCCCATGATCCAGCCAAAACTGGAGGGATCTACCCAGGGACAATCCACTAGTTAGTATAGAAGTCCTTAGGTATGACTTAAAAAATAAGTAAAAGTGAGAATAAGGGAATAGTGCCAACTGAGATGGAGCTAGTACTGGAACAAACCCAACAAGGTACTAGTCATGAAGTCTCGGTAAGCATTGAAGGGGTTGAAGAATGAAAAAGAATTGTAAGGATAAAGGGTGAAAAGAAAGAAGCCCTCCATATACTTAGCCAGAAACTGGGTCAATACATCTGCTGTCAGAATCACAAAGATGATTGATGACATCGAAGAAAGCCGTCATGGACCCAGTGATGCAATGCACAACCCTCCCTAGCCACTCATAATATCTCAAAAGATTTCTGTTTCATTTCTCACGGAGACTAAACATGTTATCTATTGACTTTCTCACTCTGAGTTAGTTGATATTAAAAAGGTGGCAGTCTGCTCCAGCCTTCGATCACTAAAACCAAAATGCACAATTGAGTCTAGAGCCAAGAGATCGCTAGTTAATCTCATTAGGACACTATTCTATTTTACTTGTTCTTTACATAATGTGAAAACAAGGATTATCATAAGAGTCCTACACATTATCCTTGTGGTATTGCCAAAACATCCGAGTGATACCTAAGTATCACAGTAAAGATGGAAATCCTGCTAGAGCTAACATCAAACAAGCTCTTGGTAGGTGACTTATGAGATCCTAAATGGATCAAACTTGTGACAACTGGAAAGAAACGATGGTGCGATTCTATATGAATCAAACTTGTTTCGGTATACGAACTGACGGTTACTGATTTTGACAAACGCTTAAAACTCTCGATGTGTTGCAAAAACATATTTTCAAGTGACACATCGATTGATTTTCAAATCAATTTTCTCTTTATTGCTAACTGTTTTATTACAGGTTCATATAAAGATGGAGATACCCTGTTCCAGCAGAGTCAATAACCGCATGCTCATACTCGACCAACACTTATATAGAAATCATGAAAGTTCAAGTAAAGGTTTCAATGCTTCCGCAAACTCTAATATCAACTTCTTCCTCAGCATGTCAAAGTAATGAAAGTATGATGTAATAAAGAAGAAGTGCGTACGTAATATCAATCTTTCAAGATTGCAACAAGTATGAGCATGTAGGTCCGCAAGACACAAGACCACAAGACGGCGAAAGATCACAAGATGATGATCAGAGATTAGATTTGGCTAATGATCTGAAGAAAGCTCAAGATCACATATCAAGTACAAACAAAAGCCACAAGACGATGATCACTACATCAAAGTACAAGATATCACATGAATAATCAAAGACTACGAGCTGAACACAAGAACAGAAGATTGCTGAGCTTAAGTTAGTATTTTTAGGGGTGACCTCCCTTAGGGGGAGATTGTTAGATATTAGAAAAGACCCGGTCACCCCGTGTATTTTACCATTTATTGTAGCTCATAGTTAATCATTTAATGTATAACATTCGGTAATTGGCTAGGTATAAGACCCAACGTGTAAGCCCACTACAAAGGCCCTTCGGCCGGTTTTATACATACATATATAAGCCTCTTCCATCTTATGGAAGAGGTGGTTAGTCATTTTATACACACACACACTTTCTCTCTCTAGAGGAGTATGCATTTTCTTTGTTTCTCTCTCCAGCATTCGACTAATCTACTAACCATATGATTGTGTGATGATATCCAATATCCTACAATGGCAATGTTTAAGGATCTCATGTAATTCCTTACCAAAAATGCACCGCCTTACAATTCCATCAGGACATGATTTGAACAGATATGGGTCGTCCTATATGTATTTTTTAACATCAGACAGGAATTTCTTTCTTAAATGATATGTCAAGTGTTGTGGAACAATTTTTGAGACAAGGAAGTTGGCGTAATCCGCATACCATGGGTCGGTTTCCACTTCCTTTATGTTGATAACCATGAGGTGTTCGTCAAGGAAGGAATCTCGAATAGCATCTTCGTCTAATTCTTCTAACTCTGGATTTTCTAATCTAGAAGATGGTCAGCGACAAGGTTTTTTGACCCTTTTTAATCCTTAATTTTGATAGTAAATTCCTGGAGGAGCAGAACCCACTTTATAAGCCTAGGTTTTGCGTCCTGGTTACTGAAAAGATATTTTAGGGCCGAATGATCGGTGTAGACCACAGTTTTGGACATTATCAAATAGGACCTAAATTTGTCAAAAGCGTACACAACCGCTAAAAGTTCTTTTTCAGTGGTAGTGTAATGTTCTTGAGCGTCATTCATAGTTTTACTGACATAATAAATCAGTCGGAATTTTTTATCAACCCGTTGTCCTAAGATAGCCCCTACCGCATAGTCGCTAGCATCGCACATTAGTTCAAAATCAAGGTTCCAATTTGAAGCAATGATGACTAGGGCAATTGTTAACTTGTTCCTAAGGATGTCAAATGACTTAATGCATTCGTTAGAAAAGACAAATTCTATGTCCTTCATTGGTAATTGAGTCATAGGTCGGGCGATTTTTGAGAAATCCTTAATGAATCTTCTATAAAACCCAGCATGCCCTAAGAAACTTCGTATTCCCTTAATATTGGTTGGGTAAGGTAATTTGGTGATTACATCAACCTTAGCTTTGTCTACCTCTATCTCAGCCTTGGATATCTTATGTCCTAAGACTATTCTTTCTTTTACCATAAAATGGCATTTTCCCAGTTAAGAACTAGGTTAGTTTCTTCGCACCTAGCTAGCATCTTGGATAAATTGTTGAGACAAGAATTGAAGGAATTTCCAAAAACTGAGAAGTCGTCCATGAAAACTTCCATGAAGTCCTTGCACATGTCATAGAAGATTATTGTCATACACCGCTGGAATGTGGCAGGAGCATTACATTATCCGAAGGGCATTCTCCTATAAGAAAATGTCCCATAAGGACAAGTGAAGGTAGTCTTTTCTCGGTCTTCAGGTGCTAAAGGAATTTGGAAGTATCATGAAAACCCATCCAGAAAGCAGTAATATTTATTTCTAGATAATCATTCCAACATTTGATCAATGAAGGGTAGAGGAAAATGGTCCTTTCTTGTGGCATCATTGAGTTTTCTGTAGTCAATGCATACCCTCCACCCAGTGATGGTGCGGGTTGGAACAAGTTCGTTGTCAATGTTAGTAACAACCGTTATTCCTCCTTTTTTAGGGACCATGTGTATGGGGCTTACCCATAGAGTGTCAGAAATGGCACAGATTAAACCGGCATCGAGAAGCTTTACAATTTTGGCTTTCACTACGTCTTGAACTTTAGGATTTAATCTGCGTTGGGGTTGAACTACAGGTTTAAAGTTATCTTCTATTAAAATTTTGTGAGTGCAAAAAGATGGGCTAATACCTTTAATATCGGCAACCTTCCATGCCAAAGCATTCTTATGTTTTGTAAGAACCACAAGAAGTAATTCCTTTTTGTGGGAAGATAATAATGAAGAAATAATAACGAGGAATTCTTTATTATTGTCAAGGAAAGCATATTCCAAATAAGAAGGTAAGTCTTTAAGTTTGGTAGTAGGTTTCTCTCCCTCAAACATGTTTGCTGCAAAAAGAGTAGGTTTTGTATAATCTTTAGATCCAGGTTCTAGATCTCCTGAAATCTTATTAATCAGGTCTTGTTCTCCTTCATTGTCATCCCATAGACTATTGATTTTAGTAGGTAAAAGATGATTAATGAGATCGAATAAAATTGAGTCGAAGGGTTCTGAAGGAAGAATTTCTTGAACATGGTCAAGATCGGAAAGGTCGATTATGTAAACAGAGTGACATGTGTCATCATCTGAAGGTGGAAATCTCATAGATTTTTCAAGTTCGAAGGTGATAGTTTCGTTTCCAACTTCGAAAGAGATTTTGTTGTTGAAGACATCTATCATAACATGAGAAGTGGCTAAGAACGGTCTCCCCAAAATGATAGGAATGTTGTGGTCTTCTTTTATATCAAGAACTATGAAGTCAACTGGGAAGACAAACCTGTCGATTTTAACAATGACATTTTCCGCGATCCCTTTTGGAATTTTAGTAGATTTATTGGCTAATTTGATACACATACGCGTAGGTTTTAATTCTCCGAGGTTTAATCTTAAGAACATTGAGTATGGCATAAGGCTAATGCTAGCCCCAAGGTCGGCCAATGCTTTATTGGTTCCACTTTGTCCTATAACACATGGTATAGTAAAACTTCCGGGATCTTTTTCTTTAAGATGAATTTTGTTTAAGACCACTGCTGAGTATCATTCATTTAATGTAATATTTGATGCTCGTTACCTCTTCCCCTTTGTGTAAGGAGATCTTTCATGAATTTAGCATATTTAGGCATTTGTTCAAGAGCTTCAATAAATGGAATATTTATACTGAGTTGCTGAAGATTTTCAAAGAATTTTTTGAATTGTTCCTTTTACTTTTCCTTTTCCAGTCGTCTAGGAAATGGAATATGAGGGGCAGAAGTTTCATTGGTAGTTTTTTGACTGTCAGGTGTTACCTCATTTTTTGTAGATATTTTTTCTGTGGTTTTATTTTGAGTGTCATTAGTTTCTTCAAGAGGATTCTTAGGTGGGTTATAATTGAGCCCACTTCTAGTGGTTATGGTGTGCGCCAATCCTCTTGGATTTGTTTCGGTAAAACTCAAAAGGCTCCTAACTTCTCTCCCATGTATTATCTCAGCAATTCATCCCAGGTGCCCTTCAATAGTTTTTATTGAAGAGGATTGTTTCTTAAGGGTTTTGTCGTAATTATTCTTAATATTCCAAAACAAGTTCTCATTTTCCTTCTGATTTCTATGAGATTCTTCAATGAAGGAGCTTAAGGTTTCTTCTAGTTTAGAGATCCCTCCTTTATCGAGAAGTTTGTATTTGTGCTGCGCCATTCGAACTTCTTCAGTAATATCATTCATATTTTGCTCAAAATTGTTAATTTGTTTAAAAACAACATTTAGGTTTTTGTTCTTGAAGTCTCCTTCCTCATACCAAGAGAGTGAATGTTTTGGTAATTCAATAATGGCTTCAATCTCAGCTGCTGGTGTCATCCTAGGAATAGGCCTCTTAAAATCCACCTTCCGTCTGGTTTTAGTGTCCAATCCTTGATAGAAGATTAGTAACTGTTCACGTTCATTAATTTTATGTTTAGGACAGTTATAGAGTGAGTCGTTGAATCGTTCCCATGCAAGATGCAATGGTTCATTAGATTCTTGCTCAAAGTTCCTTATAGCATTAGTTTGCTTGATAATATAAGAAGGAGGGCGATATTTGCTTAAAAAACATTTTTGAAAAGGTCCTAAGTTCTGATAGATCCAGTGGACAATTGTTTCATCCACTGTCTAACTCTTCCTTTTAAGGTAAAAGGGAAAGCCATTAGCATCACATGGTCCCTGGATACTCCTGGAGAGTGGAAAAGGTCGATGATGTCTGTAATATTGGAGATGTGTTCGTCGGGGTCTTCGTTCTCACTTCCGAAGAACATGTTTTCTTTTAATTCGTCGATGCATTATCCCCATAATTTGAATTATATATTTTCTTTAAACAGAGGTCTAACAATTCTAGGTCCGTTGTCGTCCTTGACCTTTGTCAGGTACTCGTCGACAGTCGTCTCTAGTTGTCCTGCTTTACTCATTCCTGCGACAATGTAAAATTTTAAACAAATTTCAACTAATAGATTGTAGCTCCCCGGAAGCGGCGTCAAAAACTTGATGCGTATTTTATTTTAAATATATTAATTCAAGTTTTAAATTTATAAACTCGATTCACCTGACAAACACACTAACGGGCAGAGAACCCGATCGTGAGTAGTGTAGAGATGGTAAATCCGAGGTCGTCCCAAGAGCTAAGTGTTAATTAGTTTTAATTTGAATTGTCATGTTTGAAAATGGTTTTAAGATTGATTTACGAAAATAACAAGAAAGTAAAGTGCGAAAAGTAAAATAGATAGAAGTTATCAGGGAGAGAAGCGTGCCGGCCTAGCCATTTCATTACTACCATTATAACTATGTTTTCCTGTACAATGTTACATCATGGTTTCATTAGTGGTTTCTAAATTCGACAGACCTGAATAGATATATTTAGTCCGCCCTATAATTCCTGCGATCTCGAATCCCTCAAAAGTCACGGAGGTAGGGCAACCAGGTCATAGTGATTAATCCCAACTATCCTAAGAACTAGTCTAATAACTTATACCGATTATTAACCCTCTCTGAAAGAGTTACTATGCTTTTTAAGTATATTAAGTGATAGAGGTGGTAACAGGGTTAGTCCTTACACTAGGGTTAGAATGATCATCCTTCCCTAGTACCATGCTAATCACACGTTCAAGTGGTAATCTAATAACATGATTAACATGATCTAAACCACCCGTAATACTACTAAAACCCAGGGTTACACGATAGTCAATAGGATATCCAACGAAACCATGATCTAACAGGAAACAAACATTATAACGATAGTAGATTCATGACTAGGCCAACACTTGAAGTGCTTAGCCTCTCATAGAAACAACACAACAAGAATTAATAAAGATAATCATGGATGGAAAACTCATAATTCTTACAGAAGTCATTTATGAATGATTAAATACAAAAGTAAGTTAAGTGTGATCTTCCTTGGACTTCTAGTAGAATTCTTCGAGCTATGAAGGCCTTGATCACCCCTTAGATCTGTGGTGGAATGGTTGATGATAAAGTGGCTGAATGAGACCTCTATTTGATAGATTTCAAATATGTTACGACGTAACCTTTTAGAGGTTTACGCCGTAAACTGCTGACGTGCACTTTCCATATTGTAGGCTAAAAGGATGTACGGACGTAATCAAGTGTCCACGTTACGCCGTAATGCTGACTTAGATGTCTTAACCTTTCATAATAATAATGTTACGGCGTAAACCTTGCATGTGGTTATGCCGTAATCTTGCTGGGTGACGTGTCTTGCCTTGAATAGGTTATGGCGTAACACTATCATAGGGGTTACGCCGTAAAGTCTCGTAAGAATCCGTGTTTTCTTCATTTTTGGTCCTTTTCCTGTGTTTCTTGTCACAACCTTGTATTTTACCTGCAAATAACGAAATAACCGTAAAAGTATCGAATTCCAGTATTTATAAGACAATTGCAAGTATTTTTAGGGGAAAATTGACACTAAAAAGTATCAAATATTTGATGTTATCACTTCTAATTTCTACCCCTTTTCTTCAAACCCAATCTATCGATTGATGACTTGCTTGAACTTATAACAGCTTATGATTGAGACTTGGATTATCTAGTTTCCAGTAGGCGGGGTGGTTGGTTGAAGACCTGGTTAACTATCACTTAAAGGAGTTACATTGTAGTACCCAGTGTCACACACAAATGCCAATGTGGCTAATTTTAAGAGGTGTTGTACTTCTTCTCCTTTTGATGTTTGGTATAGGGTACTTAGAGGTTTGCTTCTGCACCGTTCTTGAATTAACAACAGTTCAAGCTTAAGTAACAAATTTGGGGGATTTTACTTCATTTTCAAGTTTGGTATATCGGGTTAACTTCACCATGTGGTCACAACAATAGCCTACAGAATACGAGGTTGATAAGTTAGCCAGAGAGTTTAAAGGTTGAGATGTAATCAGCAATTCTCACAGGATATTTAAAGCTACAGAACGTCAATGGTACTTCACAGTCTAAGTAAAATCTTTCAAAGTTCTTCAATGTCTTTCATAACTTTTCAAGATTGTTGCTTATGACAAGAACTTCTCGAGTATATGGTCGTACACGTAAATGATGCTTTTGAGAGTTCGAACCCATCATGAGGGAAAACGTGTACTTTGATATAATCAGGTCAACTTCCAAGGGAAGTAGTGTATACTACTTTACTTAGTATGGTTTGTGTAAAGTATTCTGCAAGCGTGAGAAGATTTGTTGCTGATTTCTCGCATGTACCCCTGAACGGATATTCACCAAGACCAAATGTCATGATACAATGTAGAAGCAGTATTAGTTGGTGTGGTTGGTTGATTCTTCTATAAAATTCCGCTGTGCACTTTAAATGTCAATGTTAAAAGATCGTCTGAGCTACATCAAAGTTTCGGTATCTGCTCAAGATACGAATGTTGGCTTGGGGGGAAGCTAATTCAGAAACTTCGCCAGAAAGGAGTCTATAAAGAAAGCTTTTCAAGACATGTTGCATGGATTGGGGGAAGTTAATCCAACTCATGCATATTACAGTGGTTCCTTAACAGGTAAAGACACTGAAGATCCAAGCTGGAGTACAAGTTTCAAGACCGGAAGACACAAAAGTCATCTTCAGCATTGGAAGCACTTTGGAAGGCATTATTTTTGTTTTATTTGCACTTGTTAGGAACATTGTAAGTAATTCCGTATGTCCACATATTGAGGGAAGATTTTTAGCCTTAAAAATATGTCGACTTATATGGAATTACATTAGTTTACATATAGTCAGATATGCAAGGACTAATAATGTCATTAGATGATAGTTAGGCATATCTAGGACTATATATACCATCCTATACTTCCATAGGAGGGTGAGAAAAACATTTGTATTCTTATAAGTGTGTGTGTTTCTTCTTCTTCTCTCTAGAAACACACACATCTTTCCTTTCTCTCTTTAAATCTAATAAATGGCTAGTTTCCTTTTCTTTCCTCCCTAACCTCGGGATTGTTGTTTATGCTATGAATATTTATGGTTAACAAAGAGTTTTGGAGCTTGAACCTGTTTTAGCTTGTAGATCTTTGGATCTAGAAGTTGTTTTAGCTTGAAGTATTTTGGAGCTTGAACCTGTTTTAGCTTGAATATGTTTGGAGTTGGAAGTGTTTTTAGCTTGAATACTTTTGGAGCTTGAACCTGTTTTAGCTTGAAGAAGTTTGGAACTGGAAGTGTTTTTAGTTTAAAGAATGCTAGCCCTAACATAATTTGATGGAAGTTGAAAAAGAGGAAACTGGTCATCAGACCTTGAATCAACAAAGCTTGTGAAATCCTCATTGCTTGTATAATATTCAGAAATGGTTGAAAAATACCATGAACACATCTCTGATTTTGAACTAGTTGTAGATTTTGAGGTAAATTTTTTAACTGCTTTTTTGTTTTTTCTTGTATCATCAAAGCTTATATAAACTGCTTCAGTGCTTGTCTCAGCTGCTTTAATGCTTGTATCAGACTCAATGATTATGACTTTTTAGAATAAGAAATGATTGGTAATATAACACAAGGATACATCAATCATAAAACTTTACAAGGTATACAAGGATCCAACAGACATAACAACAATCATTATTAGCAACAATGTTATTCCATTTTAGAACAATCATTATTAACCACAATGTCATTTCAGTGAAGAAAAATCATTAATGCTATTCCAGTGTAACCTAAATGCTATTGATCTTAATGTTATTCTAGTGTAACCCCAATGCGATTGATCCTCTAACAATAATGTAACCTTAATGTTATTGATCCTCTAACAACAATGTAACCTCAATGTTATTCCAATGTAAAACAATCAATATTAGCAGACAGTACATGTCCTTTAACAACAATGTAACCTCTAACCAACTTAAGAGAATTAGATAAAACAACCACCATTCATAAATAACCTTAACTGACTAGAAAAGTGGGTTTAAAACACAATGTAGCTAAACATTATAGAACAAATTGGAAAACCCAAAAAACCTTAATAAACTAGTGATTAGGTATTTAAACACATATTAATAAACTTAAATCATGATATAAGATACAATTAATAACTAACTGTAACACCCCTAAATTTACAACGCAACGAATTAACCACTTTGGGGAGCTACTTCATAATACATGCACACGAGTCACAGTAAACGACTTCAAAAGAGACGTTTATAAACAAGATAACATTCGATTTATTTAAAAAGATCAGAGTTACAAGGTCCCAAACCAACTTTGGAAATATATTTCTAATGTGTCGCAACACCACTCGTTTTCTTAAAAACTTCTTTATCGAATGTATAAAATTTCACTGAGTTCCACTCCTTGATATCCGCGTTTCGTCCCATCCAAGCCATCACAAGCACCTAAACCTGAGATACATGCTTAAAAATGTCAACACAATGGTTGAATGAATTCATAGAGTTTTCAAGTAACAATTAGAACATATAGTTGGTTCCACAAAACATTTATAACCTTAGAACGCAGTTTGGTTCCACCAAAAACATGTATGACTTGCTAGCTAGGCAAGCCACACCACATTTCCAACTTTCATAAGCCCGTGTACCGAACCTTAACACATTTACCATTACAGATAAATAACTGACCGAGTAGTATGCCACCACCCCTAGACTCATACAAAATGTCCGTTAGAAGGTGTTCACCATCGGATTCAGACCCCAGACAGGGTTGTCAAACCCAATAGATCTATTTAATGCATTCAACGTTTACCTCCTCGGTAATTAACGGTCACACAGCAAAAGGCATATACTCATGGCAATGAAATTATATTATCATATCAAAAACACTTGCGTTCCATTTTCGCAAACAAACAACATTAAACACGTATAAAAATGCTTATGTTTTATTTATAAAACAAGCAACATCAAGTACGTATAAAATTACTTGTGTTCCACTTTTCAAAACATGCATGTATCCCCCTCGCGGGTTTATAAAACATTCAAAAATATTTTAAAAGCGAGGCTATGAACTCACCTTGATCGAAGACCACGATTAATAAAATATCAATCACGAAGCGTCTCGTCAATCAAGTCGACCGCGACCTATAATTATGTCTCTCGGTTACTACATAATAAAGTACGATCAAACGATGCGTACATCGCAACGATAAAAATCGTATAAATTACACGTGCGATGAGAAATCCACTTGCGCGTCCTAGATCTTAACTATTAGTATACTTTAGATACTATCTTTCTTTCAAATATATGTCGTATCACTTTATTGAAAACTTTCTATTTTCGAAAACTTTCTATTTTCAGAAAGTTATCACTTTTAGTAAGTCTGACCATTTGGTCATGTTAGTCCATAGAATATTTTATTTTTCCATTTGTATCCATCTATTAGAGTCTTGCCGTCATATGACACCCTCGACGACACTTTCCTTGTACACTTATATGTATATATGTACTTAATTATAGAAGTTTCTATTTTTAGAAATGCCATCTTTAAATGCAATCGTTGCTCCAAAAATACCATTATCAATAAAATAATAGTTGTTACTATTTTGACTAGCCCGTATCATCTTTCGACAACCTTAACGACGCGTTAAGTCTACGTTTGACTTTATTTGACTTTTATCATATATATTTTCCTTAAATTTGACCTGTCCAAAACGACACGCTAAATCACATTTTCACGACTCGGACTCTAAAGCAATTTGATGTAAAACGACGTTTCGGACAACTCTTTAGTTTTATCCGAGACCCGAAACTCAAAGGAAAATGATGAAAATCCCCCTGCAAGTTTCTGACAGTTTTTAATATATATACTTTATGCTTCTAACCCTCGACTTGGCCTAACTTCTTCGTTTCAAATCGTTAAATTCTGAAATTTACATGTCAAAAGCGAAACGGCATTCCGGACAAATTTCGTGTTTCGCCGGAAGGCTAAAACGGACTCGAAAGTGCTCGAAATGGCCATTCAAAAATCTGGACAGCAAGTATATAATACAACAGCTGCCAATTTTATATAAAAAATTTCAAACTTCAATTGGCCATTAAAAGTTCGTTATTAGGAGTTACGGAACGATCCACCTACCGAAACGTTCATTAGGACGAGTTCTATAATAATCTAAAAGCCAAAATCCAATTAAAGTATTTTTGACACTCGAAAATACCTGTCAAAGTTTCTGCTCGAAATTTACATATTACAAAACGCGCTAAAATCCATTTTCGACCAAAAATCCATTCACGACATATCTAAAATAGTCTATACACGATATCCACATCGATCAAACCACATATCATAATCTAATCTAATCGACGCAAGTTTCATCGGATTACATCACATGCAAATATCGATAATCAATCGAATCATGAAAATAAATACAATACTAGTAATTAGAATAATTACAACCAACACCAAAAATTGTTTCGGCCTTCCCCTCTTTTTGATTCGAACTCGAACGCAAACCCCAAACACCAAACCAAACTTTTTATTCGAAACCCGCTTGCAAGAATACTAATTTATCATCAATAAACACCATTTTTAACCCATTTCGACAAGAACTCGAACCGAATTAAATCTAGTGAAATACTTGTTGCATGTCGAAACTTTTTAGTGGGATACGTTTAGTTTTGTGTAAGGATCAATATTTTATAATCGGATCGTGTTGCATGTCAGTTTTTGTCAGGTTTTGGGTGGTGCTTGTGTTCGTCGGACATAAGAGAAAAAGAGGGAGGAAGATGATGAAATTTTGTAAAGTATAAAATGAGTGTATAAGTTTGTTTATATAGGGGAATAGTTTAGGAAAATGACACAAATGGTCCTTCCTCCTCCATAGTCTTTCAAAGTTAATACAAAGGGTGTTTGTTTCGTCCTTGTGGCCGACCATAAGCTCGGGTCTCGTAGCTTTCGTAAATATTTGTATTTCGTCCCACAATCAGTTTAAAACATTTAATAAAAGAAATGTTAACTCACATCGAAATAAGTTTTGACTTCGTTTCGGCTAAGACACGGAAAGGGAGTCGTAAAATACTAAAATAAAATAATTTACTTCCGGAATATAAATACGAGATATTTAAATCTCCAAATCGCTTAAATGGATAAAATCCTAAGCACGACTTGCAACATAACCAGAAATAATGATTTTTATCAAATCGCCAAAAACGAAAAACGATTATTCCAAATCAAACGTAGAAAATAAATCATAGCTCGAGATAATCGTCGGCCTAAAACTCGGGTTGTTACATTCTACCCACCTTAAAGGAGTGCTGTCCCGGTGCTCAATTCAACTTATTCGTCACTCATGGAGATATAGGCTTGATCCTCGAACGGACTCATGCGTTCTCACGCGATGGATACGCGACGTTACACGTGCTAAATACGAGGTGAAAAATCAACACAAAAACAATGGTAAATCTTCCAACGAAGTATACACATATATGCGATCGCTCTTATCAAAAGAGGACATAAACAAGCCACGAAAACATCCGGGAAAAATCACCACGCCACTCTTAAAATATTTCAAAGCGGGAGATCAATCCAAACTCGATTGGTGGTCATATCAACAAAACAAAATGCACGTCGCCAACCCGGTCTCATTAATGAAAGCACCACCGGTTGCAAAAATAATCCGGAGTACACATAACTCTATCAAACGCACTATAGCACTATTTATACATAATCACATAATCACATATTCGCCACTTTATAGCGACTTCGCATTTCAGCCTAACTTTACTTAGGCATTTTATCAAGTCCACTTATATTTAAGCCTTGGCGATAATTAGTACACATCATGCTCGCTTACTAGGAAGCCTTAGCAAAAAGAAAACTAACACATATCATTTTTAATCGCTCTTATCAAGAGAGAACACACATAAAGCTGCGGAAAATAAATATTCCTAAAATCTACACGTCGCTCTCCATATGTCAGAGTAGACGACTACTTCAGAACGTACCATAATACTATACACATACACGCACAAAATTTCACACATCCGCCTAGGATAACACTAGCATCGATCAGGCTCGCTTATACTTACGCCTTAGCATCTAAACCATGGGTAAGAATACCCATTCATCCAAAACTTGATGACACATTATTGGCAACACTAAAGCGACCTAAGCGCTTACTATTAGCCAAAAGCACCTAAACACGCCGAGCATAAGTTTGCGTATAATTCGGCGGCGATAATCCCGCAAGAAAACATAAAAGGTCAATAGAATTTATTTGAGCATCAAGGATTCAATACCCGTGCTCTTCAAGGACGACGATTTCAATTATCCCTTATTGGATGATTATCACGATTAGTTCAATCCCAATATATTATATCGATCATCGGACATATAGACTAAATACGTCTAGACCACAACGCACATTCACTAGACAATTTCTTCTAAATTCCCGACTTCATTCCCTTTGACTCGAGGCGTAAGCTATTTCGATTAATTCCCCTCGGAAATGGTGACGGATGCCGCCATTGGGTTCCATTAGGGTTGTCGATCTTCTCGCTCGGCTTTACACAACCGAGTCATTATGTTCAAGGAGTAAGGATCCCTATACCCAACTTTAAGTGAGGCGTTGGGTAGCGCTCCATACTTATCCTTGACGATCAAAACACATACATCAAACAATATTACCACTAACTAAGTCGAGGTAACCACACACATTCCTTAAATAATTTATCCAAGCTCAAATTCTCATTCCTTTTGACTCAAGGTGTTGGCTACTTCGATTGCTCCTCCAGAATGATGACGATGTCGCCATCAAATTTTACTAAAGTTTCAATCATTCGCTCCTCTACACGTATTTCGAGTCTCTTTGTCAAGGAGTAATAGATACTACACCCAACTTTGAGTCAGGCGTCGCGTAGCTCTCTATACCTGTCCTCGGCGATCAAGATACACTCGTTAAACAACATTACCAATACTTTCCATTTTGGGGAAATAAGTCTTCTTCACGGCCATCGGTTGTTATAACCAAGGCAACACACACATTAGATGTAGGAGAAGTCTTCTCCATTTTACACATCCAATATCGGAGTTATCAAAACCCTACTTTCATCCATTTTGGCGGTCTTATGACCTCAAGAAGATCTTTTCTTAATGTCGGTATCAGGTTTCTCGGTATCTCACCATCTAACCATTTTCATTCATTTATCACATAAACTACCGGGTATATGTATATATATCCATTCGCAGTGACATTCTATGCCAATACTAGTTCTCTAAAATTCGCCGTTACACGGCATGAGGATATTCAATCCGACTTCATACTAAGTCTCACTATAACAAGCAACCGGTCCACTTCTTAGGCGACCTAAACTCCATAGTCTCTCCTAAGCTTACTTACAATGACTAGTTCGATGAAAATCTCTTCCACAAGGTCAGGTCCAAGTGACCTTCTATGTCACTACACAATTTGAAAATTTCCATCATCTATAAAAACATCATTTTTGTTGGAGTTGCATAAAAAAATTCAGATGGTTCGAAATCGGCATGCTTTGTAAAATGGAATTCATAAATATTGTTTTTGATAAGCGTTAAAAAAAGATTCATGGGTCAAAATCAGTGGTTTGTAAAATGTCATCAGGTTGATTCAAAGTTAAAGATCATAGCAAGTATAAAGAATACCCAAACAAGGATATGGATAAACAAAGAAAATACACGCGCAAAAGAGTGCTACCGAGAACCGTTATATTTTCCCAAAAATCCAGATCCTAGCGAAATAGGATGAAATCTAAGGTAGCCATGGTAACCTAGCCCAAACCACCCATGTTACCAGAACATCACATACATAGTTCTCATGGGGCTTTAAATCAAAACCATGACTAAAGAATGCACAATCACAACACCGGTGATAAGATGAAAACTTTGAGGCAACAATAACTACAAACCAATAAACCTTTAGCTTCTTGATGATTTTCTGGATTCTATGTCTTGATCATTTTCAACGCATCTCCTAAACCGTGAGTCCACAAAGGTCGAAACAATCATTCAAATCTAAGTTTGTTTAATACTTAAAACTTCTAGTTTTTCACATCCAGGGGGTTGCTATATAAATTCTTGGAGTTATTACTCATTCAAATTCTTATCTAAATTTTTTACTAGTTTTGTCATTCCGGCGATAACCTATTTGTCGAGTGTCAATACAATTCCATCTGAATTCTTACATGTACCTAGGATATTCCTCCATCCCCTAGTCAAATTTTCCCAGGTCTTTATATACCAAAAATATTTTAAAACACTCCCAACAAGCTGCTAATCGAAAGCAGTCTCTAAGAAATTGCGATAAATTTTTGTAGCTTACGGAAGCGATCAAAAATCATCGATGTGAGCCCAATTGAAGGTAATAGACCTATGAGTCCTCTACAGGTACCATAATCTCCTTTTGAATAGTTAATACAAAAACATCAACTTGATTAACATTTCCTCTCTTAGGCTTCCTCATTCCTCTATCTCATCTACTAACTCGTCCCCCTGTTCCCCTCCTTGTGATGCGGCAGTAAGCCGACAAGCACTTTGGCGGCATTATTTATACGAGGGAGAACATGGGCCACATTAGGTACGAGGGTTGGCTAATCTATATAAAGGCCATAAAACATGAAAATCAAATAATTATGCTCTCAGAGCAAAACCAAAGGTAAAAATCTCAAGCCGGACTTGTAATTACCTAATACTTAGGAATTTTCACCAAACCCAACTAAAACGTAAGAAACACTAGACACATACCATAACAATACTCATATACGATCTCTTGGTGTCAACACTAATTTGAGCGAGCATGATGACGTAAGTATACGTGAGTCGTGATACATTTATAATTACGTTAGCCACCGTATTTATAACTGCATCTCGTCCTCATGCATACCTAGTACCAAAACTCGCACATCTCAGTGACTGACTTTACTACTATCATACAATGCGAACGAGCACAAGCAATCAAGAACAACATACCACATACATAGGTCTACAAACCAGGACACGTTACAGAATCCTACGACGGGTCAAAATCATTTTTAAACAACAAACAACCTATTGGTTTGAAAGAGTCTTCTAAACCCAATTCAAATCCAACCAAACATCATTTTAATTTCCTCCAAACCCCAATACAAACCCGTGCCTAATTATTTGGCACACTTTTAAACACAAAGATTATGGGTTTCCAGAATTCAACATTTAAGACTTACTAGGTAGAGGTCTATGCAAGGGAATCGAAACACACACGGCAACTTTATTTGAAAGTTCCAGAAATAGACGTTCTCAAACGACACATAGCACGGGAAAATCAAACACACAATCGGGGGATAGTGTCGCGTCCATAATGCTTATATTAGAACCGGTCGCATATATCACTTATACACACACGAAATTATAATCATCATATAACAAAGATACATCCATCAAGTAGCATCAATACTCATCAAAATTAAACTCTTTACAAGTAGCGAATATCAAAATACATATATATCAGTTCATCATGGAACGAATGTCGTGTGTATATATATATATATATATATATATATATATATATATATTCAAACCAAGTGCTACCCACCTTATTACGCACATAGAATGCAATTAAAAGCATCACACAAGGCATCTAAGGATCGGGAACAACGCGCGTGCGGATATTGGACAACGGTGAAAGACTCGTGAAAATTTCCTAAAATCAGTTGTAGTCCAGGTTTTGAAAAACGACCTAGTTTGCTATAACTTGTGCTCTGATACCATTTCTGTAACACCCCCAAATTTACAACGCAGCTGATTAACCACTTTGGGGAGCTACTTCATAATACATGCACACGAGTCACAGTAAACGGCTTCAAAAAGACGTTTATAAACAAGATCACATTCGATTTATTTGAAAAGATCAAAGTTACAAGGTCCCAAACCAGCTTTGGAAATATATTTCTAATGTGTCGCAACATGACTCGTTTTCTTAAAAACTTCTTTATCGAATGTATAAAATTTCACCGAGTTCCACTCCTTGATATCCGCGTTCCGTCCCATCTAAGCCACCACAAGCACCTAAACCTGAGATATATGCTTAAAAACATCAACACAATGGTTAAATGAATTCATAGAGTTTTCAAGTAATAATTAGAACATATAGTTGGTTCCATAAAACATTTATAACCTTAGAACGCAGTTTGGTTCTACCAAAAACATGTATGACTTGCTAGCTAGGCAAGCCACACCACATTTCCAACTTTCATGAGCCCGTGTGCCGAACCTTAACACATTTACCATTACAGATAAATAACTGACCGGGTAGTATGCCACCACCCCTAGACTCAATACAGAATGTCCGTTACATGGCGTTCACCATCGGATTCATACCCCTGACAGGTTGTCAAACCCAATAGATCTATTTAATGCATTCAGCGTTTACCTCCTCGGTAATTAACGATCACACAGCAAAAGTAATATACTTATGGCAATGAAATTATATTATCATATAAAAAACACTTGCGTTCCATTTTAGAAAACAAACAACATCAAACACGTATAAAACTGCTTATGTTTTATTTATAAAACAAGCAACATCAAGTACGTATAAAACTACTTGTGTTCCACTTTTCAAAACATGCATGTATTCCCTCGCGGGTTTATAAAACATTCAAAAATAGTTCAAAAGCGAGGCTATGAACTCACCTTGATCGAAGATCACGATCAATAAAATATCAATCACGAAGCTTCTCGTCAATCAAGTCGACCGCGACCTATAATTATGTCGCTCGGTTTCTACATAATAAAGTACGATCGAACGATTCATACATCGCACTGATAAAAATCGTATAAATTACACATGCGATGAGAAATCCACTTGCGCATCCTAGATTTTAACTCTTAGTATACTTTAGATACTATCTTTCTTTCAAATATATGTCGTATCACTTTATTGAAAACTTTATATATTCAGAAATTTTTTATTTTCGGGAAGTTACCACTTTTAGTAAGTCTGACCATTTGGCCATGTTAGTCCATAGATTATTTTATTTTTCCATTTGTATCCATCTTTTAGAGTCTTGCCGTCATATGACACCCTCGACGACACTTTCCTTGTATACTTATATGTATATATGTACTTAATTATAGAAGTTTCTATTTTTAGAAACGCCATCTTTAAATGCAATCGTTGTTCCAAAAATACCATTATCAATAAAATAATAGTTGTTACTATTTTGACTAACTCATATCATCTTTCGACAACTTAAACGGCGCGTTAAGTCTACGTTTGACTTTATTTGACTTTTATCATATTTATTTTCCTTAAATCTGATCTGTCCAAAACGACCGGCTAAATCACATTTTTACGACTCGGACTCTAAAGCAATTTGATGTAAAACGACGTTTCAGACAACTCATTAGTTTTACCCGAGACCCGAAACTCGAAGGAAAATGACGAAAATTCCCCTGTAAGTTTCTGCCAGTTTTTAATATATATATACTAAAATAAAATAATTTACTTCCAGAATATTCGTAAAATACTAAAATAAAATAATTTACTTCCAGAATATAAATACGAGATATTTAAATCTCCAAATCGCTTAAATGGATAAAATTCTAAGCACGACTTGCGACATAGCTAGAAATAATGATTTTTATCAAATAGCCCAAAAACGAAAAACGATTATTCCAAATCAAACATAGGAAATAAATCGTGGCTCGAGATAATCGTCGGCCTAAAACTCGGGTTTTTACACTAACGTTTACCTATCTTCAACTTCAATCATTGCAAATTTAGTGATTATAGATATTAGGGTTTTAGGGTTTGATTTGGGGGGAAATGATTTTTTGATAAGCACTGAAATGAACGTACATATTCTACTTATATATTGCCAGTGCTAGAAAGAGAAAAAAAATGTGACCTTGCATGCTCTCACTAAAAGTAATCTAGGCCACATAAATAGATCCAAAATATCTGGTGTTTGCATGTGACCTTCATTTTACCTATGTTTTATAAAAGTGAAAGCGAGGATAAGTACAAACGTGATAGTGACATAACTCATATATATTTTTAACTAACTTGCAGAAAATCTTGGGTACTTTGGCGCCATTTTGGTCAGTCACTATCACTATATAAGTTACTATATCCCATTGTTTTTTTCATCCATATCTAACCCTAATTATAATCATCCAACTTCAAGAAACATGGAAAACAACCAACACCATGCGATTTATTCTCCTTATCTCCTTCAATTCTACTTATATGTTGTGAAAGTTGTATTCAGCTTTTTACCTTTTCAGGCACTACCTTTAGACCTTGATTCGCCTATGGCGATAAAACAACGCAAACGTGAAAACAACTTGATGAACTGGAAGTGAGATGTTGTCATTGTTATCAAAAAATCAAATGATGAGGTGGTACGAATATTAATCTCGAATATTTACTTTATATATTCACTATTAACGATTTGTTTTATAATTTTAGAACCTTTTTGAGTTGGAAGGTGTTTCTCTTTGGGAAGAAGATAGCAACAACAATGAAATTGTATCGAATGGTGATGTTGTTGGTGAAGAAGTTGTTGATGAAGGACCAAATGCAACACTCACGGTTAATGTAACATGACTCCTTCATCTTTGATTCCGTCAATTTTTTTACACTTAATATATTGCTAAATATGTTTATGTCGCATGCAGGAAATTGTTGGTGATGAAACTCTTGGTGACGAAATTGTTGATGATGCTGTGCTGAAGGAAAGGGTTAAGAGAACAAACATACCTCGTGTCATAATAACTGGCAAAAGAAGGTTGTATTGACTAATTGAAGAGGATGAAGATGATGAAGACATTTATAGACATGTTTGAGTACTTATAAATGCAAATCCTAATACTATTAAGTATTATGGTATTTTCAGGATTGCCTTTTCATTGTTTCCTTCTAGTTTGTTTCTTAGTTTGTTTGTGTTTGTAATTCCTTTAATAAAAGATTAATTTATAAGAATGTTCTTTTCATACTTATTGTAGTTTCTTTGAACCATAATGCAAATGAAAGCATTCGTTTTTTCCTTACAGTTATAATGACCTTTTTATTGTTTGTTCAAAGTTTAAGATTTCATGTCCACCCTTTTCTGCCAAAAATAAAAGGTGTTAGTCTAACAAAAAATAAAAGGTGTTAATCAAGTTACATGATTAATTTGTTTAAAGATACAATATGTTATACTACTATGTACTTACAGGTTTGAAATAGTTTGTAAATACACATCAGTAAACCAACAACGATTTGTTGGTTTTGAACTCACTATATTTGGAATGTTAAAAAGTTGCATCATTTTGTAATCATGAATTATTTAGTTCTGATAAGTTTGCAGCATCAGAAAATTTATTAATATGTTTAAAGATACAATAGGTTCTACTACTATGTACTTACAGGTTTGAAGTAATTTGTGAATGCACATCACCAAACCAACAACGATTTGTTGGTTTTGAAGTCACTATATTTTAGAACGTTAAAAGATTGCAGCATTTTATAATCATGAATTATTTAGTTCTGATAAGTGTGTATTCTCAGAAAATTCATGTAACAGTTCCTATGTGCTCTTTATTATTTGTTTATAAAAAACTACGACTTACGCTCATGGTTGTTAATTTAGCGCATCATATCAGTGTTTGGTCTAACAAGTTCCAACCACTTTTTGTGTTGTTTTAAAGACAAGATTTTTAAGATGACCCATATGAGATTATCGAAAATGACAATGAACCCCATGAAGGAGTCACCAAAATTTAAATATTTTTTAACTTGACAAAAGAGAGGAATGCTGGCGAATGGTTAGGAGAAGTTCTTGGAGGAAATTATGGTTGGGAGAAGTTTTTAACCGTAAATTAGGATAGGAGGCTGTTGATTATGTCAACAAATATGGGTTTTTGCCCCGTGTAGTCACTATACTTTCTTACAATGTTCATATAAGTGACTGTATAATGTTTTTGTCTATTTACATCATTATACTTTTATTCATTATTCAAGTACTCACTTAATCTTTGAGAACAACACATTTACGTCATCCATGTGACACCTCAGCCTCTCACAAATGCCAACTCATATCGCTTTATCTTCAACGTCATTTTCGAATGCAGTCAATATAGAATACTACGTATATTGTATGATCTTTCTTTTAGTTTTTAATATTACGTGGGCAATATATCTGTACATATATGATGTCGATGTTTTGATATTATGATTTAATGATGCTTCTGTTTATT
Organism: Tanacetum coccineum; assembly: GCA_026074375.1. NCBI lineage: Eukaryota > Viridiplantae > Streptophyta > Magnoliopsida > Asterales > Asteraceae > Tanacetum > Tanacetum coccineum. Next base: position 67,217 of record BQNB010011030.1, read on the forward strand.
CTCCGGTGACCTTTTCGCTTGTGTTCTGCTTTTTTTTCGGTGATTAATTAAAACTAAAATAATACATATTTTAATCTGATACCCATTTTGTGTTCATCATAACTGCAAATGTAGGGATGTTATAGGAAGTAGCTCCAACAGTGTTGGCCGATAGTATTGATGGTGGTGTTGGTCAGAAAATGTGGCGGTGTTGGCTAGAATAACTTTGGAGACGATGTTGGCCAGAATAACAGTGGATGCGGTGCTTTATGAAAAAAATGGTGACGATGGTAACGATTGGTGATGGTTGTAGTACGGTAGATTCGCGGATGTGCCTAGTGACTGTTATGATATCAAATGAAGAAGAAAAGTTTTATTCAGAGAAAACAGAGAGGTTACTTCATATAGCGACAATGTTTTCTTAGGTTTTAGAAAAATAAAATAAAGCCAATTGTATAAAAATAAAAGCCTCATAATATGCCACTATGGCATAAATTTGCCACATAAGCAGGTAGTAACTACTTAATCATAATTAAGTGACTCAACTGAATAGTTTTAAAGGTACAGTGATGTGATTAGATAAAAAAATTAGTACAATGACCTAATTAATTATCTTAAGAAAGTATATTGACTTAGGACTATGGTTGTAGTAGGGTGTATACTGACAAAGTGTGTGCACTATGGTTGTAGTAGGTTGTAGTACTATGGGTGTAGTAGGTTGTAGTACTATGGTTATAATTGGTTGTGGAAATAACACAAAAGTTAAAAAATTTGATTAATAGATAAGCATGCTTAAAAGTAAAAAAAGTTTAAAACTAATACATAAATACATTTAGCAGTATTGCTTTGGCATGCGTGCTTTTTATTTTTAAAGAATAAATATAAACGTTTTCCAAGCGAATAAAAACATTTTTTTTTACAAAACGCACCCTCAAACTATGCGAAAAGTTACTGAAACAACCTTGAACTTTTAGTTATTTACGAAAATTTTTTTCTAACAAATTTTATTTATCAAATATGGAGCATATATCTATCTATTCATTCGTAATATAATATAACACTGAAAAGATCTTCGAATTGCGAACAAAACGAGCCCAATATTGCAACGCTTTTGACATACATGCGAATTTATAAAAAAATGTTAAAGTTTAATTTATATTTTCCAGAAACAAAAAAAGAACTTTCAATAATTTATGTAAATAATCCCTTTTTCTACCCACTGGTAAAACATTTTTCCTTAAACAAACAGCTCCGTCTAACATAAATTAACGTAAAACCTCGTGCTCCATAGTAGAGCGCGGGGTTAAAAACCTCTCTATATTAACATTTAGCAAAACTTCACGGGTTACAAAAAAACTTCACCAACCCCGAGAAAATAATATACGCAAATAGTCCTTGGGTTGTCGTTTCGTTGCAAAGTTAGCCCTTCGGTTATCGTTTCGTTGCAAAGTTAGTCCTTAATGACTGACATTTTTCAAAAATCTACAGAAAAAGTCCCTAATGTTTACTTGTCACTGTAGAAGCGATTCTTAAGAATTTACGTTATCCCTTTATTTCACCCACTGTTAAAGCATTCGTCCTTAACGAACAACTTCGTCTAACATAAATTAATGTAAAATCCCTCGCTCTACAGTAGAGCGCAGGTTAAAAACCTTGTTTAAAGTATAATGGAGTAAATTGAAGATAAAATGTATTTAAGTTTTGTTATTCAATTTAAACGGCAAAACAAAAATCATTATGAGTGGTAAAACAAAATTAGAAGATAAATATAGAGTATTTAAGTTCAAAATTTAAACTTAAATGATGAGATTAATGTTTATATATATATATATATACATATAGTGGTAGTATGATATAGAAGAGCGGAGCACCTACTGATATACCATGGTAGTACACACGTGATTTTTTAATATAAGGTTGGGGAGGGGGCGGTGGAATAGGCATATGGGCAAAAGTGTTAACCTACCATTTTGGGAGGTTTTCGGTCTGATCATTATCATCATTAGGAAACAAAGACACATTTAGATCAAAATCTTTAACAGGGGGAACAACAACTTTTACCTGTTTGTGTTCTTTGATTTTTTTGACACATAGTTTTTGAACTATCTCGCTTTGCCCACAAACTTAGTGTACAAAGAATTGCACGCCATCTTCGTCCTTAACCTCGAAAACTTCCAAACCACATTTGTAGTATAAACTGAAATCATGGATGGAAATAATATCGAATTTCCTTTGGACATAAGCTAACAAGCCATGGTAATCAATATCTTTTGGTAGTATAACTTGTCTCTTTGAGGATTGACAGACAATGGTAACCTTAAATTTGTATTGACTAGGGAAACTCATATTGTGTATTTACATAGTTTGTATGTCACTAATTGATAGTTATAAAGTCTGGTGTATTACATACTCAAATCAATTACATCAACTACCGGTCGCCCTATGTCAATAAATACTTACCTAACCAATTATTTAAATGGTCCTTATTGATTATTGTCTTTCAACCCATGTCCCTTTACTCTTCATTAAATTGAGGGACTAATTTTGTAAGTATAAATTTCAATATCCTTATATAAAGGAGGTAACTTGAAACAACTACACATCAACACAATAACAGGGTCTAAAAAAACACATACAGAAATCATGGTTCGCTGTCCTAGTTGTATGGCCCAATCTATTATACGCACTTCATGGACTTCTGTAAATCCAGGGAGGAGATTTTATTGTTGTCCGGTATGATCTTTGATTAACTACTACTAAATTCTTTAATTATAATATAAAACGATTCCCGGCTAATTATTCTGTATAAAAATTAATGTAGGGGACTCATGGAATTATAGATTGGTATGATGATCCAATGTGTCCAAAAGCTGTCCAAATTATACCAGGCTTATGAAGACCTTCAATCAAAAATGTTTGAACAAGCAAAAGAAACGCGTAAATGGAAGTGGATTTTAGCTATTAGTTGGTTTGTATATGTTGGTTACTTCATTAAGTGAAATGTTATCATCTACTTTATATTTTTCGCGTAAATGGAATCTGCTACGTTCTTTATGCTTCTGTGTGTAATAAACTAAACTATTCCTGGTTGTTTCATTGTGTGGTGAAAGGGTGAGATACAAACCTACACATTTTTTATGGAAGTTACTCATAAAAACTAATACTTATAGCTAGCCAACCAAAACACATGATTAGAATTTTTTAAACAGTACTAGCAACATACCTCTAACTAGCAATCTTATACTTCCAAAAGTAATCAAACATGTGCTCCCGATATGCAAGCCCTACAATCTGTGGATCTTTAGCAGACACCGCCATCTTATGAATCAAACGGTACAAAAATATGCACACCCAAACACCGCAGTCACCATATGCATCACCTTGTATGGGGACATCCTTTCCAATGACAAAATTTATTTTGTAACTTTCTAAGGGTATGCCTTTAGCATCTAAAATGCCTCATTCTTGAAGATACAGTGGAATGTATATGACAACCATGACTTGAGCAGGTTGGTCAAACCGTAGTGTTGACCTAAATATATCTGTTGCAATGTATGGTTATATGTTTATACGTGTTTATATGTGTTTGTGTGGGATATGTAAGATTGGATAATCAATCCATTGAGCGTGATCGTCTCATTGGGATTGGATTTGTGTTGAATTTTGTGAAGTTCATTTCGTTCACTTTTGGTGACAAGGAAATGATTTCGGTGATTGAAGCGGTTTCGTGTTAATTGTGTAAGTAATTATACGTATACGTATTTTTGTGTTAGTAATTTAAGATAAGTTAAGATTTTGGGGGTTAAGTTAAGAGAAATGAGTTATTTAATAGAGAAAATTCATTTTAATCACTTATAGTGATAATGGAATTGATTGAGTATTTTGAGAGAATTATTTTGGTTAATATGTGGATGCCTATGTGATGAATTAAAATGAGAAGCGTGTCATTTGTGAAAGAAATAAGTTGTTAAAATAAGAGAGTTTTTGGTAAACTTTCCATATATAGAAAGTGAATTTGGAAATGAAAAGTTATTTTTAGAAAGTAGTTTTCAAACAAAATGGTTTACCAAATTAGCTGAGGTTTTTATAAAACTTAAGGTATTGAAGGTAATTAATTAATAAAAAAAATTAAAAGGAAAAAGAAAAGAAAAAAATAAAAAAGGAATCCTAATTGATATCTAATACTAATTAGGGATTATCTAGTACGAGCAATGCTAGATCCACAAAATTCTTACAAAAATATATCCACAAAATGATTTGTCAATTAAGCATGGAGGGTAAAAAAGTAAAATGAAAGAATATGAAGCAATGTGATTGGACCAAAGTCATTGCCAAGTCATTATGTGGATTATTTTTTGTAAACTCTTTGTGAGTGTAGCATTTCTCATCTAGTACATTATATGTAGCCTATAAATACAAAACAAAATCCCAAACCCTTCCCCCTTGTAAAACCGGTCGAACCAAAGAGAAGAGAGGGAAAAAAAAGTTAGGGTTTTCTTTTAAGGTATTTTCTAATCCTTGTTTAATTTTAGTTATTAGTTTTCAATTAATGTAATTTAAACTTGATGGATTAGGGTTATAAAATTAGGGTTGTAAATTAGGGCTTTGATTTTTCTGGAAGTTTATGATGTTATAATAATTTTTTGATCATTAGTTTAATTGGTTGCAAGATTTGATCGTGTATTTAGGTCTAGATCGCCCGAATGAGTTGTTTAATTCACTGCAGAATTTTAGGCAGTTTTGTAACTATCATAACTCAATCATAAAAGATCAAATAAATAATTTACAACATACAGGAGATAACCTCAGAGAGTCTACTTTCTAGTAAAGTTGGCCTTGTGAGTTTTTATGGTCGGGAAGTGGGTCAAAATGTCGTTACAAAATCAGTGTGTAAACCTGTGACGAATTTCAGTTGAGGTTTTGATTTTTATAAAAATACTTAGACATCTAGTTAGAGGCTCTAAATCACGTGGAAGTTAGTTCATATAGTGTGTGTGACCCTTGAATTTTTGATAAGGCTTTAATGAGGTCTAAATTGGTTATCTAACGTCATACTTTTAGGAGGTCAGATTCTGGGTGAATTCTGGGCACTTTGGATTAATAAATTTCTAAAGGGTATTTGTAAAAGGGTAATGGCTTTGGGAGAGCTAAGACAGGTTCATAAGACATATAAGTAGCATGATGAATTTTGGTTTGAATTATTGAGGTGTTTAAGTGGTACGTTTAGGACGCATAAGTGAGTATAAAATTCTGCTCAAAACCAGAAAATTTAAAGTGTAGTATTGAAGTGTAAATGACATATGTAAGAGTTGGAAAAGGGTTAAATCAAGTATAGAACTATGGTAGATAGCTTAGATATCCATCATAGTTGAGGTTACATCATATTGGGTTGAATGCCTAATTGATGGTAGCTTATTGTGTGCTTAATTGTTTAGATTATCCGTGAAGTGTTTGTGAAGCTTTTGTTGGATTCTTTTGGGAAGCTAAGCATCAGGTGAGTTTCATAGCCCCTTTTTCTTATGTTTTCTTGGGGTGAAAATGATGCAAAGAGGTTTTGAAATGTTTTAGTTACTGTGATAATGTGATTTAAATGATGCATGGGCTATACGTGACTATTGTATGTTATGTGCTACTTGCTTTTATGGTATGAATTGTTGTGCTTGAGCGTGATCGTCTCATGGCATTTATGGATTTGATTGGTAGTAAGCGTGATCGTCTTATTACTGTGAGTTGTTTGAGTGAGCGTGATCGTCTCATTGTTGTTATGTTTTGTGTGAGGATTGAGCGTGAACGTCTCAATGTGGATTGATGTGATTGCATGTTAGCTTGTATGATAGTACGTTGTATGTCCTGCTATGTTATGTTTTATTTATCACAGTAATTGGATTTAAAGGTTTGTTTTGCGTGTCTCAAACCTCGTGTCTTTATTTTCAGGTGAGCTTCGTGAGTGACCGCTAGAGTGACCGCTAGGATTGCATTGGAGTTCGCTCCTGAGTTTGTTTATGTTTGTCGCCTGGATTTTGTTGAATGTTATTTGATTTTTTTAGGTTCATGAAGTATTGTCCTTATATTGGTGAAACCCTTTTTCATTAATACAAGATGTCGCTCATTTGGTTTTCGATATTGTCATGACACATTATGTCTTTATGACTTGGTTATGCATTTTAGTGTTTCTCTATTGTTGACACCATTGTGTTGTGATGATATCCATGACGTTACGCCTCGTGTTTCTGCATTGGCGGGGCGTGACACCTTTTATCCTAGACGTCTCATGTATGTTTAGGAAACTATATATACCCCTCTCCTCATATGGAGAGTTGTTGGTTGGTTCTCATTTCTCTCTTAAGCTAATAAACCATCTCTCTCTCTCTCTCTCTTTCTCTCTCTCTCTCTCTCTCTCTCTCTCTCTCTCTCTCTCTCTCTTTCTTTCTCTCACACACACACACTAGATGCATATACATATATTTTATGCATTTCATCAATTTAGGCGAATCTTATATATTTTTGTCTCTTACGGGTCAAATTTGTTGCTAGCAGTACACTTCAAAATCACATCTAAAACTAATTGGGATACATCTAAATGAATACAAATGCATATAATTTAAGTCGCCGCATCTTAAATTTGTGATCATAGTTATTTTGCATTCTTCTCAAAATGAGTTTTATTCTCACTAGAACCCTACCTTAGCATAATAGCAAAATCTATACCCTCTCTTTTCGACTCTTATTGATTTGTATCAATTCTTACCCCAGTTGACCTACTTACCCATTTAACCATCTCTAACTTAGACATGTTTTATTTTGGCATTTTGTTTTTTAGTTTGCGAGAGGACGTGTTTGATTGGACATGCTTGTGCTGCAGCTCGTGATTGGGCATGGCATATGCAACTCCGAAGAGAGGATCCAAGATGTCCACAAACGTTGTAGTAAAGACGAGAATGACTTATGGAAGGCCATAAAATTTTAGTTTCCAATAGTTTATGAAATGGACTAACCTTTATCTTTATCATGTCGAGAACATCCTCATTGGATTAATATTATAAGTATACTCAATAGGGAATCGATACGACAACATTTCGATATGGCCCAATAACATCAGCCCAAAACAGTAGGCAACCCAAATTTAAGAAAACTATTATAAAATACACCCTTGAACCATGCAACAAGTTACAAAAATTACCCTGTACTTTTAGCTATTTATAGTTTTTTATATACCAAACTTTATTTATCCAAAAACTAACAAATATATAGCGATTCCTTCAAAAAAAACCTTTGAAAAGATCTTGAACCTGCGAACTAAATGAGGCAAATATTGCAACGCTTCTAACTTACGTACGATTTTATAAAAAATGTTGAAGTTTAAAATACGTTTTATTTGGAAAAAAAGTTTCGAAACACACCTCTACATATCCAATAATTTTAAAAACTACCCTAAAGTTTCTTTAAATATAATTTTAATAACAAAATTTACGATAGCTACCTTATACTTTTAGCTATTTATGTTTTTTTATAAAACAAACACTATTTATCAAATTTTTAATAAATATCTAGCGATCTTCTTATAAAAATATACCGTTGAAACGGTAATGAGATTTCAAACAAAATGAGCTCAGTATTACAATGCTTTTGATGTGCATGCGATTTTACAAAAAATGTTTACCTTTAATGTTTTTTGCAAAAAGAAAACAAAACCTTTTAAAACACACCGTTTGGCTAATTAATAGATTTAAATCCTCTCTAAAGTGTGTTTACAAATCAATTTAATAAAAAAATTCAAAACACACCTCTAAGTTATGTAGCAAGTTACAAAAATATCTTAAACTTTTACGTTTTACTAAAAAGAAATAATGACAATTTGAAGTTTCTGGCAAGTTTTTTTTATACTTGCAAGATATTTTGTATGTTTTTCCTTGAATTTCGTAATTTAGAGAACTAAAAGTAAAAAAGTTGTCAAGTAAATGTGCAATTTACTAAAAAATGTTACATGTGCCCGCAACGAAGTGTAACCATGGACTAATAACCCATAATCTAAAGAAAGTCGTGTTTCAAAAAAACTTAAGACACCGACACGAAACAAATAATTACGTAAAATTTTGACACTCAGAAAATACAAATATTAGACGCGCCATTCAACCAAAACGAAAAAAGTAAAGCTTATTGAAGAAATGAGGGTTCACTAGAAATAACAAGATCTTAAATAAAACAAGGTTTAAAGCCTGCGCTTCGCTGCGAGTGTTTGTCAAATGCTTCGTTGTGGGTGTTTGTCAACCAAAGTATAAGATAGTATTTTAGGCATCAGATGGAATGGGTAAACTTTTCAAAAGAGTGATGATTTGCACACTTCACTTATTGATTTGCACACTTAAATTGTGTGTGTCTTTACATTTATACCCTTATATTATTTATTTGAGTGTGCACATATTAAGCATATAATAGTCATGACACACATATTTTTGAGTGTATCAATCAATTTATAGAGTGTGCAAATCATCACCCTTTTCAAAAGTATTGCTTAAGTTACAATACCAATAATGATGGAAATAGAAAGGAAAAGAGAACTAAACACATTGGTTAGGGGATGAATAAGATGCAGTAGCCTACATATATCAAACATTATATTTTTTTCAATCAAGATCGCCCAAAACACCCCTTAAAATACATGAAACACCAAAAAAACAATTAGAGGTTGGTAGCTGCCCCAAACCACTTCTAAAATTAGTTGTCTTAAAGCTGTTCCAAACCAATGTTTTCCTTCTAGATATTCACTATTGCAAAATAGATCCATTTAAAAAGATTGTTGACAAATACGTCTTTCAAAAATATTTACTAGTGAGACGTGCGCATTGCATCATACATGGTAAAGTTCTTGTTTGTAAGGTCCAATTCACCCATATTCCGGTGGGAAACATATTAAGTTAAGTGACAGATAAACCTGAAGAAAAAAATTAAGCAATTAAAAACACTGAAATCTGCAGCATCCTCAAACACCATTTTACTGGTGCAGTTCTACAGCAGCCCCGAACGGCATTTATACCACCCAAAACCGCTTAAAAACAAAGGTACACTCCTTTAATGCTGTTGTTGTGCAGCAGGCCAAAAAATCACCCGAACTCCCTCTAAAAGCCATCTAAACACTTGTTAAAAACGACCCAGTTCCCCCTTTACAGCTGCTATTTCGCAACAGCTTCAAACACCCATTAAAACACCACAAACCCCATAATGTCACACCCAAAGACCCCATAAAAACCATAATTAGTAGCAACCCCAAAAAAACCCTTCGATACTCACTTTGTAAAAAGGAGAATACAAATAACAGAACATCTATAATCGCATGCCTAAGGCGTGTTTTCGGGTTCATTCGGGTTCAATTTCTTTGTGCACAGGGCCACGGCTCTAGTCTAAATATATACATATACAGCAAAATAATGCAATAAAATATAGAGATTATGAATGTCAAAGTGTAACTTACATTTTTCTACGAACTCAACTATAAACTTCACATGTTAGTATGGAAAACAAATCACATTCAATATTTATGATGCCTTAATGGACCAAAGGTAAGACCCCATAACACCTCATACCCAGGGATATGCTTAATGGCAGTGAAACAAATGCAACACATTAGGTCTGATATAAAAGGGTTAACCGCACCTCTTAGCATTGCCTCGATACCATTACAAATGTTGCCTTTAGAGCAACTGTTTCTCTTCCTTCGTTCTAGCTTTCAACATTTTTTCATAGCAACTGATCTGCCACTTCCTAAATTTTTATCCGCAATACAAAAGCCTCTACCCAATTCAGTAATTTACGACCTACAAAAAAACCAAATCTGCAACATATTAAACTTCAAAATAACAAATGTGAAATAAGCAAATCCTTAATGCTACAAGGGTGTTTGTTTTAGCTTTTCTATGGACATTATAAGCTGAAATAACTAAAATAAGGTATTGAAGTGTTTAGATAAGCTCGTTAGCTCAGTTTTAAGCTTAAGTAAGTCTATAAGCTGTCCCCCCTTTTTACCATAAGTTGATCTGACTTGAATAACATTCACTATCATTTTTATAAGCCTATTTTAACATAAGTCAAAACTAACCTTCTTGATGCCTAATTTCTAATACTCCAGCTTCTTCATCTTATCTGTTAAATTTTCCATTTCCTTTAAACCAGTTATCATCTTGTTGCGCTTATCTTGTCAACTCTAAAATGCAAAGAAGAGCAATACGAACTTTTTTTGAGTCTGAAGCAAGGCTCACACTAAGAAATGCAACGATGTATTTAGGGAACCAAAATGGCTGCAGCCACATGTATGACGTGGCTGCCTCACCAATCTAGGTACACCATGAAACAACACGCGATTAATGATAAATGTCATCATCGCCTAAAGTATAATACAACATACGCATACAACATACGCACATATTTCATGATAACTCCTTCACAAACAACACCAATAGCAAAATAGTTCCAAATACTGACACATACAAATTTAGTCAATTCAGATCATGAAAGCCTAAGCGAAGCAACATCAGTAAAGCTGGCATTAGCAAAGGATTCATTGTTGGTACGCACATTGACTCATAAAATCATTAAGCCAACAAAGGTAGCAATTAACTAATACCAACAACATCAATTATCAAAGCTTATTAGATCATTGGTAAACCAAACCCAAAAAAATCACACACCTCTTCCTTTTCTAAAAACATATCTCAACACATGCCTCTGCCAATCTTTCTTGCTCTCGTCGCACGGCATGGATAGCGGAAACAAAAAATATAATAATCGATATCCAGTTTTTATTTTCACGGCACTCAAACATGAGCATAAAACATATGCAAGCCAAAACCCGAAAGCATAAGCAAGCCCAAACCATAAAGCTTTATATAGTATTTATTTTCTCACAATCAAAAGGTCCGATTATACGTGCTAATATTAAGCTTGTCGCACAACAGCAAACAAAACCAAGAAAAAGGGACTTTGACCCGACATGGTTGCAAACACGTTCTTGTGCTGCCCCGCCAAGATACGGCTCGATTCCAGTCGTAAAATAAGTGGATTTTTTTACGTTGAAGTGCACAATGGACGAATTACACGCTTGCCAAAGTGTAACAATTAATATACTATCAGCCGGCTTATTTTGCATTACTTGACCTCAATGCAAACTAACCCACCATGGCTGCAACCTTATTAAGCTTGCCGTACAACAATGAAAAACCTGGGTAAAAGAGGCTTTGAACCGCTATGGTTACAAACACGTTCTCATGCCGCCCCGCCAAGATACGGCTCAATTTCAACCTGTTGGTTTATTTTACAGCCTATGAGCCTATCACCATGGTTACGCACCCGTTACTATCGTTGCACGCCATGGATAGCGGCAACGAAAGGAGCGGTGGCATCGAATGAGCATAAGCCAAAAGTATAGGCAAACCAGAACCATAAATCATGATTTTAAGCAGAAACAACAACAATCTCAACAGCAATATCGAAGGATCAGACTATACATATTGACATTTTTCAAGAAAACAAACATATTTTATATTCCACATTGTTACACATTGTAACATTTGCCTCATTTGTGTTCTGAATATTCCATTTTAAGCCCTTTGACTATTTGTCAATTGTCAGCTTATTAAAATATTGTATCGTGTTGGCGTTGGTGAATTTATGAAATTTGAGATGATTTATGGTTCATTATGATTAATAATCTTGTTTTGGAAGGTATTATTATGTTATTTGTATTCCGGGTGGTTTGACCCGTGAATTTTGAGAAATGCCAAAAACGAGTCCTAACACGCCCGTTAATGTCTAAATGAGTTTTTAAGGGTTTAAGGTGAAAATATGTCAAGTAAATACTCTAAGTTATTAGAAAAGTATTTTTAAGTTGAATAAAAATGCTAAGTAACTTTGGAGGGTATTTTACGGTTGAGTTTTATGAGCTTTTAAGTGATTCCGACACGAAAAGAAAGACCTGACACCCCATAGGATGCCATAGCCGGTCATGAAAGCCTAAGGGGGCAAGGAGGCTCATATATGTTTATTCACATATCCTTTTTCCTTATTAAAATAAGCATAAAAGACCAAAAATACATGAAAAATGCATTGTATATGTGTGTTTTGTGATTTGTATTATGCAGGTAACGAATATATCTAAAATGGACAAAAATAAAGCAAAAAGGACAAAACCAAGCACGGGAAGAGAAAGAGCATGAGAAAATAAAGCCGAAGGCGTATACATCCTTAATAGGCCAATCCGTACCTATTTTATTAGGTCGGGTCAGCCAATTAACAGTGTATCTACACTAAACCAAGCCTAAAATATAACAAAAATACAAGTCCAAATCTATTTACCAATAACCCATTCCTGGCCCAAGTCCAAAGTCATAAGCCCATTACTAAAACCATAACCCGGGTCAAAGTCAAAAGATATCACGGGTTAACTTTTACGGTACCCTTGTCCCCTTTCCCTCCCATTTTAACTCAACAATGAACACAGGGTAAATTCCAACTTCACCCACACACTTTCACCCCTTCTAGAAGACTAAGCCCTGACACACTAATGCCACGCTGGCGATCCTAAGCTTACTCGTTGGCCAATGATGCGTGGAAATAATCCAAGGGCTCATAAGATGGGATTGATGATTGGATATGAATCAAGGGCTCAAATTTGATGTTGAAGACGCTCCTCAAGGGCCTAGAAGTTTCTCTTCCTCACTATAAATATAAGGGCTAATCACACAGAGAAGATCATCTAGTATAGGAGTAGGAGTAGTGTAGTTTAGCTTATTTAGCAGCTTATTGTCTTTTTCAATGTTTTAATTTCATTTTCAGCTTGTAACCTTTTCAAAGTTTAATAAAATTTCTATTTTCCTTTAATATCTTATGTTAAATTCCTGTTTTACTTGTATACAAATTGATAAAATATGCTAAGATTTCACTTAAATAAGCCTAATAAGCTCTAAATTGCCTAATAAGCTAGTTTTCATTCAGTTAAACTTGTTTAAAGCTTAACTGAATAAGTTATCCATTCAAAACTCTTGCTAAGTCATTAAAAGCTTTTGGAAGACAAGCCAGACATGGATGGGCTTATAGGTACTTTTACCAGCTTGTTTTTAACAAGCCGGAGCTTGTTGATAAGCTCTAAGAGCAATTCTGTCTTTGTTTAGAGCAAAGAACCATGGTTAGTTTACTTTTACTCTTTATAGCTTAAATTCCTTTCCTAGCTTATTTACTTGCTTAAAGTGCTTAATTATGTTTCATTTGTGCTTATTCTATCTCATGTCATCTTATAATGTGTAGATCTTAGTTTATTAGCAGCTTAATTCAAGTTTTATAGTTGTTTGATCATTATAGCCTTAAAACAGTCTAAAAATAGTCAAATCTGTCAATAAGCTTAGCTTGTTGACTCGTTCTTATTTCTCTAGAGTCATTACTTAAAAGTACTTTAATATAGTTGTGCTTAATCTGTTTTCATAGTTTGATGCTTAAAAAAGGCATGTTTCAGTTTAAAATTGGATTTTAAAAGTTTTAAGGGGTGTTTGGGTCAAGCAGTCTTAACATAAGTTAAGACTGCTAAGGTCATTTTTGGTCATTAAGTTGGTTTTAATAAGCTCAAGTTAAGTCTTTATGATAGTTTTTAGAAGCTTAGGTATAGTTTTGTTAAGTTTTTTAGTTGAAATCAAGTATTCAAAGTCCTAAAATGCTTTCCAAATAGATTATTTGAGTATTTTCTTATAAATGTATTTGAGGTGTTTCTTTTTGTGTTCAATGTGAGTGTCAAATGCATTATTGTCCATCTGTCTTGAGTTGTTAAAGTTAGGAATAGCTTTTGAGTAAGTTTTGGTAAAAATCAGTCAAGTAGTAGTATCTGGGTTTAGGTTTGAAAAGTCCTTATTATGCAGATTTTCCAAGGCTTTATCTTAGCTTAATTTAGGGTGAATTTTGTTAAATCTAGCTCATTGTAGTAGTAGCTCAATCTGTTTTAAGTTTTTAAGAGTTCAAGAGTAGTTTTTAAGTCTTAATTCTTAGCTAAAAGTAGGTCTTTCATCTCAAAAAGCCAAAAACAAAGGAGTAGTCTGTCATTTTAACTTGTCTCTTTCTAGCTTATTTTTTCTACTAAAAACCACATTTGCCTTAAAATTTAGTATATTTAGTCATTTAAGTATAGTTGTTCATCTGTTTTTAGCTTTTAGCATTTTCTTATTGCTTTTTAGATGTTAATCTTAGCTTAAAGATAGGTAATAGTCTTTTTAAATTGTTTTAGAGTCCAACTGTCTTAAGGAGTTTTGTAGTTTTTAAGCTTATTTTCTTTGCTTAATTCATGTCTTTTGTGCTTATTAGGTTTAGCTTTAAGTCTGTTTTAGCTTATTTGCTTTTCCTAGTTGCTTATTTAGTCTAGAATCCCAAACAGTTTAGCTTAAAAGATCAAAGGCTTAAAATGAAAATCTGTTACTTTTGTTAAGCTTTTTCCTAGCTTATTTTTTAGTTCTGGTAAAAAGCTCTTTATTAAAGTTGTTCTTTTTGCTTATTTTATAGTCTTTTCAAAAGAAAAATATAAAAAAAATGTTTTTATCAAAAAAGAAGTCACAGGGTTCGAACCTGTGACCTCCCCCTCAACACACCAAAGCCTCAACCAACGCACCCTTGGGACTTTTCCGTTAACCTTTTGCTCATTTAATTACTTATACACATTTTTCAGTTTTAGCTTATTGAGCTTATTGAATTTTAGCAGCTTATAGGATAGAGCTTATTGATCCGTTTTTCTTTATAAACCTCCTTTTTAGCTTAAAGTATTTTTAGGAATTTTCTAAAAAAAATTAGAATTAAGTTTAGTATTTTTTTTATTTCATTTTTAGTATAATTTAGTTTTAAAAATAGTTTTAAATATTTTAAACATTCAAAAAAATATTTTTTGTGTTTTTAAAAATAGTTAACTCAATTTAGTTTAAGAAATTTGCATTTTAAGTTTTTAGAGTTTTAATTTGTCATTTTTAGTTAATTATTTGGTTTAATTTAGGTATTAATTAGTTTTTAATTACTTTTAAATGTCGTTAGGTTTTTAAATTATTTTAATTTCTAGTTTAGCGTGCCTTTAGATTTAGAATTCAAAACCAAAACTTAAATGACAATCAAGCTCAATTTACAACATGAACGTAAATTTTTATTCAACTCTCACCGAGGAGAACGATACCAGTGTTGATTACTCATTATTCTTTCCTAAGAATAATTTATATGATACTTTGCTTATGTATGTACATGTATTATATATA
>BQNB010011031.1:0-43850 GCA_026074375.1 Tanacetum coccineum
ACTCATCTAAAATTAAAAACATTAAAACCATTAAGTTTTCAAGAACCGAGTTACTTGGTGAAAAGCAATAAAAATTCAGTACATAGAGTAAAGCGAAACGACATAAGAATTCTGATGACATCAAATAACGTCTATTTTATAGCATCATTTATCCCATGATATTTACCCATTTTGTATAATTACTGCAAAGAATTGTTACTTAATAGTTATATTTGAGAATTGCAGTAATTATGGAGTACTTGGTGAAACTTAGCAAAAGGCGCGCATTCTGGAGCTTAAACAAAGATATTTTGAAGATTACTATTCTGACAACCAATATGTTGTATCCATCAAAGAAGATACGGTGTATTTGTGCCTGCACTCACCAAATACCACAAAGGAAACATGATCAATACGCCGTATCCAGAGAAGACCAATACGCCGTATTAGTGATATAGTAAGTGAATATTTTAGAAGATATCAAACGTGGTCCCTACTCCAAGAAACTATCGATACGCCATATCGAACTCATTCAATACGCCATATCGCATCGACTTTAGACCCTATAAATAGAAAACTCAAAAATGAGTTTTAAGTGTGCTAAATCATATTATCGATACCTAAACCACAAAAGTCGATTTTTAGAGGAGAAAAAGAGCAGAAGAGGTCTTGAAACGCATTCCAATCCATAGGAGACAACGTGTAATTTCTTATACTTTTGTAATCGTTCAGTTTTTAGTATCATTCGTTAACTCGGTTAGTTTACCTTGGCTAAGCCATTACTCTTGTATTAATTATGATGTTTGAAGGCTAATGCCTTCGGGTATTAGCCATTATTATGAAGATATGAATGTTTGGTTTTGTTTATTTCTTGATTGCTTGATTTATCGTTAAATTATTGATTATGTTTATCACATGATACTTGTTTGCGTGCTTAAGTATGCGACCTATCATTCAACTGGGTCTAGTCCTACATATTTAATGTGCTACAACTTCGGTGTTGTTTGGGAGTAGGCTAAGAGTCCGGGATAGCTCTCCATATAGTAAATGCTTAATAGTTGGAACAAAAATGATCACTAATAACGTTATGCTTGCCATCGAATTAACTTGTTTGAACCATAGTAGTGGTGGCTTAGTACTAACTAATAACGTTCTGATCAGTGGTATAGTTTGGATTGTGCACTACCACCTAACACAAATTACCATTAAGCAGTAAGGTGGTAAAGTCTCTATTAGCTAGGGTTAGTATGACACGCACCGTGTTGTCCTCTAGATGAATTATAATCAATATAAATAAGGATGCTTTATGCGGATGCTTTAATTGTGATAGAATTAATGTGTATAGGTCTTAGGAAGAAGTCCCGTCTAAGTCTAAGAATGATATACCACCTCGAAATAAGCAATCATTGCACTGAATAAACAAACCAACTTCTAATCGGATTAATGATGGCTAATACAGTTTTCTATTATAAGGCTTGGACCGCCCTCTTTTATCTTTTTTAATTTGCTTGCGTGGGTTAAATGTCGTTGAATGATAATAGTCAAGTCACACCAAACCGTGCGAGTTCTCTCAGACTGAAAAACCCTTTTTAACTTGTTAGAATTAGGATTAGAACTAACATAGGATTAACATAGGTTTGACTTAGATTAGTAAACCAAAGTATTAATAAATTGAAAGATTTAACCTCACTTCAAGTGTTCGACACCCTACTTACTACAAAAACTAGCACAACGACCCGGTATCAGCTGCTCCGTAAAGTGTTGTTTTTGGTTGAGTCGGCAAAATATAAATTTAAAACTTGAAGCATAAAAGTATATACCACACAATGACACATCAATGCTAATTTGATGCAGTTAATTAAATAAGCAGCAAGGGTTTTGTGTGGGATAATCTGCATATGAAAGGTTTTCAGTTGTGCTATTTTGGTTAGGTCTAATATATGCAGCAAGATTTTCATGGTTAAATGGTTTGTGATTGCACTCCCTGTTAGAAAATAACAGCATGTATTCAATCCAAAATAACTTGATTGCAACAAACTAAACTACAGGTTAAAAAATGAACATCAATAAATAGATCCTGTAACAGAAGCAACAAAATTCATATCAACCATTAAAACCTGATCACACAACTAAATTTAAAAAGGTAAAATGTCACTAAATTAATTAAACCCATATATGAAATCCAATATTAAAGTAACCAATTCCAAACACAAGGATACCAGGTTATATAATCCAACAAGCGACAAAAACAAAAACAACAAAAAAATCATTTTAAAACGATATTCAGAAATAATGAAAATGACGAAACTAATCACTAAGGATACCATGTCATCGTCTTGCAATACCTTTTTTAGGGGACAATTCCTTGAGTCATGATTGGTGTATTTGAGATAACTCCTACATAATCTCTTCGGCCTATCTGATAGCTTCATTGCAATTTTACTCTTTGATTTAAGCCTGGTCTGAATTCTATGCCTTATTAATTAAATATCATTAGGGGGAGAATAGTGACTTCTTCTGGTTCGGTTACACCAAGCGTTGATGCATAAACTGCATTCGTGTTCATCTTCGGAAGGTTAGGAACCTCAGTTTTAGCTTTTTCCATCAAAGTCATTTACGCGCCCTTATATAAGTGAAGCTTCTAGGTCACCCACCAAATGAGTAACAAATTGTTCAACATTGCTATAAATTTCCTTAAGAACACAATCCATATATTCTGACTTGGACCCACTAGCAACATCTTTACTCTTATTGACAGATTTAATGAGCATTTCATTCTTCGACCATCTCCTTTGCAAGTATTGTTTGGAGAAGTGATACAACCCATCGACATATCAACACATAAAAAATATGAGGAACACAATAAACCAAAGTCTTTACCTAAGCAGAACAACATGAGCTAACATTCAAAAGCCACATACTTGACGTGTTGAAAGCATTAAAAGGACAAATTTAACATAATACAACCGAATGCTTGACCTATTAAAATCATTAAAAGGACAGATTTTATTTTACCTCATATTTGACCTGAACATGCACATTATGTATCTTGTAATCTGCTTCTATATCACGATTAAAAAATGTAGAAAAGTTTTTCGATTCTTATACAGTTAATGAATGAAAATGCATTAGTGAACACCAAATTTTGTCCTGAACATCATAAAACAGAGTTATTGTGTACAACTCGGCTGCTTCCTTTTCAATATCCAAATGAGTTTTGAAGTCTGGGGTCGTATAATTGGAGTCATGTGTATTCTTGCCATATTTGAATCCTTGCGAATCAATGGCGGTATCATAGTGGCTTAGAAATTCAACCAAAGTCAAGTCCGGGTTAGTAAGCTGACCAACAAAATGGTTTTCACTCTCTGAACGAGATGTCATTCACATGAGTCTAGACATCGGCTCATGACGAAAGTATGCATGTATCCACTTGAAACGCATAAGAAACATATCGTTCAACCATTTGTGATCATTCAATTTGAAATCTTGCATGATAGATATCCATTCAGACTTAAAAACCTCGGGGTCAATTTTGTCCGTCCAAACTATATCACACAAACATTTTTTAAAGTTCGTGTTGTTACATAAATCAGGGTCAAACTTAAAGGAAAAAAAACAAAGTTATACATTTGTTCGTTAAAGTAATCTTTGAAAAAATAACATGTGCTTTATTAAATAGAATAACCTTTCCAGCTAGCTTTTTCATTATGTGCCACATACAAAGGCGATGTCTTGAATCTGGAAAAATCTCTTCGATGGCATTCTTCATCGCCGGGTCTTGGTCAGTGATAACTTCTTTTGGTACGGAACCAAATATTTTCTTGAACCATTTCAGCAACCACCTATACTTTTTGGTATTTCTACTAGCTAATAATGCAGCTCCAAAAAGAATGCACCAACTATGATTATCGATGCTGGTAAAAGGAACCAATACCATGTTGTACCTACTTTAACATATGCAATACTGAAGTATATAGACATGTGTACTAGTTTAAAAAAATGATATATAATGGAAAAGAAGGATAAACTAAACTTGTTTGAACGAAAGGTTGCATCAAATGACACAACATCACCAAATGCATCATAGTATTGCTTCGCTTGCTCATCGACTCAGAACATTCCTAACAAGGTTTTATCAACTTTGTGCTTTTTGAATTCGAAAGAAAATTTGTCCTACAAATCTTGACGACTCAACAACTTTTCAACAACCATTTGTGCATCGCGGTTACCAATAAAAAGATTCAAATCACGTTTGTAATTTCTACATTCAACATCAGTAACACCAACATTCTCAAAACCACCATACATCTCTTTTAGTACCTTCCAAGATTGTGTTGGACCTAGATTAGCAATCTATAACTGATACAACAACTGTTGTTGTGGGAAACTAAGCTTACGGGTAACCTTAAGATACATGTAATCTTCTTCACGAACCAACCTATGATTATGTTTCTCAAGGAACTTGTAAACTCTCCACTTATTTTCATCTGTCCTTTTAATACGGAGTTTGGCTTCATATCCACATCGTTGTGATGCCCGTTTTCTCCTTTAAATAACATTGTTATCAACCTGGGATTCTGATTGAGCAAGTTGTACCTTATCGGTCTTTTTCTTATCATTCTTTGCTGGAGGTTTTAAGCCTTGTCTAGCACAAACAAAATACTTCAAAGTAGGATCTTCATTTTTTTTGTTTTTTACCCCCTTTCTAACTTCGAACCCACCTTCCCTTGCATAAGCTTTATAAAATTTCAAAGCCATATCAAGTGTGTCAAACACAGTTCCCTCAACAGGTTTGTTCTTAGCATCCGAAATCCAAAACTTACTACCTTCTGGTGTTGGTTGGTAAGAACCGACTTGTGGGGCACTTTGAGCATCACCAACAACGGGATGATTCACATTATTATTAGATTGTGGGGTTAATGGCTCACCTACTAGAAAAATGATACGTTGTTATAACATGATCATAAACCAAAACTAATCATTAGTAACATACTGACACAGTAACAATATCTTTGGATACATAATCATTGAAATCAATATTTACCCAACTCGGCAACAAAATTAATCATAACAACAATGAATTAAATCATACAAGCAAAAAGCAAAATAACAAGTAATTCATAAAAAACATAGTACATACAAATACCAAAAAATAAGTGATTCATAATAAAGAATATAGATCATAACAACAAAATAAGTAATTCATAACAAAATATATGATTAAAATTATGTTCATAAAGACAAAAAAATAAAAATAAATTACCAATAAGTAATTCATAGCAGAAGATTTTTTGTTTAGTGCGATTACCTTCGTTTGATGATTCGTTTGGTATCAATTCATTTGATGTGCTACCCATACCGAATTGGTTTGTTATAATTACTTTGTTTGATGAATTAATGTGATTACCATGTGTGATGAATTGTTTTTATTTGACACAATTCATGTAATGAATTGTTTTTATGGTAAAACTTGAGGAATTAATGTGATGAATCTGTGTGATGAATTTGGTTGATAAATGTGTGTACGTAAGACTCGGTATACTTGTTGAAATGTTCATAACGTATCAAAACTATAAATCAGGAATGATCATGGCTGATTATATGGAATACACAGATAATGTTAGGTTAAAGATTACTATAATACCCTCAATATGACTAAAATTGATTAAAATTAATTAAAACTAATTAAAAATAAATAATATTTCATTTAAATTAAAAGGGACACTTGTCACTTGTTGTTGGTGCCTATTGTTTACTATCTTAAGGGTGTACACGCACATTGAACTAAATATATGATATATAATATATATATATAATATATATATATATAGTAATATAATATATATATATATTATGCAGGGTGTGGTTTATTTCAAATTGTGAGTTAGGATAAAAAGTATGATGAAGTCGATTGAACACTTTGATTGTAATCATTTAAAATTAGATGTGTTAAATAGATCATCTTGGTAGAAAAATATAAATATGTACTCAAAAAGACCACTAAAATGGTATCATTGGTAACGAATGTTCAATTAACATCCATTCATTAAAAACCAATTAGCGTTTTTACTACCAATATAAATGAGCAACAAGTTTGAATTAAAAAAGAGATAGAAACGTACCTATTCATTTATAAAATAAAAATTAATTACACCGATTAAAAGAAGAAAATGCTGAATATTTTGGTAACCTACATATGTATTCAATCGTATGTGACACCCAAATACGATCGTTTTATAACACATCTATTATGTAATATTTACTACACATTTTTGGTATATGGTTTTATAATAGAGTGACACATCTTTATAAATATTGACACATTTAATATATAATCTTAAACATACAACTTTAATAGAGTGACACATCCTTATACGTATTGACACACATCTTTAGACATATTTCACATCTTGACACATATCCTTATACATATTGACACACATCCTTATACACATATTGACACACTTAACCTTGTACATTTTGACACACTTGACACACATCTTCACACATACGACACATCAAATAAAATTTTATTATAAGTGACAACATAAATACTATTTTGAATTTTTTGACACGTTAAATTTTTTGACACATTTGAAGTATGACGTCAAATTTCTTGTTACATATATAGTGACCCACAAAAAATGTATACATTTGTAATGACACACAATGTTTATTAT
This sequence comes from Tanacetum coccineum, assembly GCA_026074375.1. Taxonomy (NCBI): domain Eukaryota; kingdom Viridiplantae; phylum Streptophyta; class Magnoliopsida; order Asterales; family Asteraceae; genus Tanacetum; species Tanacetum coccineum. Next base: position 6,660 of record BQNB010011031.1, read on the forward strand.
ACTAATTTTTTTTATATATATATGTAGTGACACACTAAATATTTATAGTGACACAATAATTTTTTTAACACATTTTTAGCGACAAGCTAAATATTTTGACGCACAACTCACATAATATATTTTTAGTGACACACTATATTTTTTAATACAAACCAAAGTAACCTGAAAATCTTCTATATGAATTACACAAAAAATAATATAAAGTGAGACGGAAACATGTAAATGATTTGTAACATCAAATGGACGTGAATTCAGTTTGTAACATCACATTACAAACAAAGCAATTAATAGTGACTTGAATAGGATGTTAATAAAGCTTTAATAAACAATTAAAAGAGAGATGTTTCATTAACACACCCCAGAAATCTGGTCGCAGCGGAGAATGGTAAACAATGGGGTGCTACTATCAAGTCAAACGCACAGTCACATAAAACTACCTCAAAGAGACGTTTTATAAAATGACACATTCAATTAGTAAAAATGTCAGCGTTACAAGGTTCCATTTTATAATGATTAGAAAACATTGTCAAAACGTTTGTCCAAATGTAACTCAAGTATTAAGCCTTCAAAAAAATATATATCCGCGCGATAACTCGAATGCTCCCAATGCTCCACTAGCAAAATAGTAACCTGAAAATACATGCTAAAACGTCAACAATAATGTTGGTGAATTCATAGGTTTAAGTAAAAAGCAGTATTAAAATAATTTAAGAAATATTTCAGAAGAAAAGTAGCGTTACAACATTAATACGTGTTTATTTCCGAAATCCAAGTAGTGAATAAAAATCTAGTTAAAAAGTTTCAGTGTAGTGGACCACAAGATCGAAGTCAAATGGTGGACTAAGTACGTATTCCGAAGTCCAAAACAAGTAAGGTAGACAAGGGAAACACATTCACCAAGTCTAAATATATAACAGGTATTATTGCACTAAGCTCATGACACCGAAACCTTAACAAGTTTGTGCCCCAAATGTATAGGATGCTTGCCAACAACCTAAAAGTACTCCCAATGTTAAATGCACCTGATCAAACTAGTGAACCCAAGGAAAGGTAGGGGATTATCAGTCCCGATAAGATCTATCCATAACACTCGCAGCTACTACAATAGCAATAAACGTTTCAATGATACAGTAAGGACTTAAGTGGCAATTATAGTGACTACTTAGGCATTAATATTCAGGCAGGTAATCGATAGCATACAATTTAGAAAACACTTGTGTCCCATAGTAAAACAATCATGTTGTTCAAATTCATCATCCACGTTTGCAAAGGTAGGTATTCAACGATCTCAAATCATTAAGTAACAAATCAAGATTTATTAAGAATAGTCCAGGTAATGCTTACGAATAAAAATCATAAGTTATGTAGTAAAACGAGCACTATTCTCACCACCGTAAACAGTTAAGAAACCATTAAAAGAGAAAAGGTGGGCTATGAACTCACAAAGTATTGAAAGGTAATTATACTGTACTAAAATATACAAGTTTGTAAACGAGCATGTATTCCCCTCGCGGGTTTATAAAACATTGAAAAGATTGAAATGCGAGACTATGAACTCACATTGAGTGAGCAAATGCCAAGTGTATCACAAATAATGCGTCACTCAAAATCGTACGAGTAGCTAACCTATTTAATTTAAGTTCTATAATACTAATCAACATTGAGTAATCACTACTATGCATAGTCTATTTAGCTAATCACCATCTAATTGTTTGAGTAAAAATATATTTATAATTGTAAATACATTTATATAATAATCTGAATCATTAATTATAGGTTTATTTCCTAGGTAGTGGTATTATTACTCCCTGTAGTGTTGTAGTTACTCCTGGTAGTGTTGTAGTTACTCCTGGTAGTGTATTAGTTACTCCTGGTAGTTATAGTTATTACTATGTAGTATATAAAGCTTACTCTGGTAGTGTTATTACTACTGGTAGTATATTAGTTACTCCAAGCACCTGGATAGAGTTATTATACTGTAGTATATTAGTTACTCCTGGTAGTGTTATAGTTTATTTTCTAAGTCTGACCGACCTATAATGACCCACTAAATCACATTTTCATGACTCGGGTTCAAAGAGAATTATGCGAAACGAATATTGAACAACTTCCAGTTCCTTCCGAGACCCGAAAACTCGACCGAAATGGGCGAAAAAGCACTCGCATCAGATCTGAGCAGTGTATTAAGTACCAAAAAAGCCAGATTTTGCCCCCTGCGCCTTAACGACCCTTATCCACTCGCTTATATGACTTAAAGAACCTCGCGAGGAAGTAAAACACCTTCGAACGACTTTCATGTTCGCCGAAGGACCGAAACGGACTCAATGTGCCGCAACATACCATCTAAAATCCTGACAAAACCACTTAACTTAACAAATGCTGGATTTTTATACCTCGATTATATACCTCGTTTTCGCTCTAACTTTTTCGTTATAAATCCGTTTGACAAGTTTCTTACCTTTTCGGAACGTCGTGAAACCATACTACGTTATATAAATATAAAATATGTGTTAATAAATAACGAATTTTTGGACACGACCTTATTTGATGACCTTGTTGAATCCATTTTTAATAACCTTGCTTTATATCTTACAACTTTGTAGTTAATCAATTTTTACACCAACTATAATATGACAATACTTTCTCATCCCTTTTTAACATGAAATAAGCAATACTCACATATATAATAAGTGTGGCAAAATGATCATGTACAATAAAAACTACATTTACATGTTAAAAATCCTACATGTGATTCAAGCTTCAAAGAACTAACATATGCATAAAATGAATATTGAAAGAACATAAAGGTTTTCTAGAGGATCCTTATGGTGTAAGGATGATGGATGAACAATGAAAAAATAACACACCTGTGTTAAATTCCTTTGCTTAGAAAACAACCCATAGTATTTCCTTAATAAAACTCAAGTTTTCCTTCTTTAATGCTAACAACACGTTGAAATGGTTATTCAAGGCTTCAAAGTACTTTAATGTATCTTAAGATATGTTAGGAGAGTGTGTTAAATGAAGTAGAAAATTTTTATGGATTGGTTTCTTGTAGTTTATTTGGGAACGTGGTATGTAAGCCAAAAAGAGAGAAAAAGTGTTTTATTTTTAATCAAGGAAATGAAGTGTGCTTATACTTCAAGTTATAAGAGTTAGAAGCAAAATGGAAGACTAGTCAAAGGCAAGAATAGTAAGTCTTGGAGACCCAAGGGAGTAAAATGTGGAAGACTAATGGTCAAAGGAACAAGGTAAACATAGTTCTTAATGGTGTAGAAAATGTACATAGACCAATCTTGACCAATTTGATATTTCTTTGAATATTTGGCAATGAATCCGGTTATGGCAAGATATATATGATATATTTGAGTTAATTTTATGTATTTGTATAAAAGTGGGTATTTGTTGAAGCGTAAAATGTTTTGGTGTTCTACCAGGGAATGCCATAAACGTGAATTTATACTGCGAACGTTAACACTTACTGACCATAATAATAAAAATAAACAAAGGTTAATTATTACTTTCGTAAAAATAATATATTGCTTGTTTGACGAAAACTTTAATTCGTTTGGTGTCTGTTACGTTAATTGTTGATTTTTAGTTTACGCGATTTAATTATATGATAAGAATTAAAAGTAAACAAGTACGAAACTAAAATAAAATAAATGATGAAATTATGACGAAATAAATAGCGTCATAAAATGACCTGAAAATACGGAATGTTACATTCTCCTCCACTTAGATAGAGCTGTCCTCAAGGCTCAGGTATGCAACACCTGAAGAGGTTACGTGGTTCTGAGAAAAGAGCGGAAATTTCCTTCCCGATCTTGTGTTGATGAAGAGGTGTAAGGATTGTTAAGGTGACTACTCTCAGCATGGCCATGGTCTTTTCCCCGAATGCATAGGTAATCGATTCTAATGCACCAAAATACATAGGTATTAGGCTATGTATATTTGAGGTCCAATGAAGAAATGCTCATATTTCGTCACATAGTGGTGGATTGTAGAAATTGAATCAATAGTTTTATAAACGGAAAAGGAATAGTCAATGGAAGTTAACGAGAAGTAGCTCATAGTGGTGACAACAAAATGTGTAGCAAAAATGGATTATAGTTGACATCGGAGATTGTATGTAAAGTTAAAGGTCATACAATTATAAAGAATAAACCGAACGAACCAGACCATTCAAAGTGAAAATGAACGTAAAGAATAATATCAATCAACAAAATTGAACTATAAAAGTATGTCGTGTTCTAAAGGTAGTATGCTCCAAGGTGACACGTATGAGGAGACAAGATAATATGACGTACGCCCATCAACTGGAAGCTTTCAAAACGATGGATTCCGAACCACATTTGGCGATTTCCAAAATATAAGAAAAGTGTTCCAACTCAGAGTCTGAATGGTAAAGTAACTAGTATTGGTGTCGAGCGAGAAATATGAGAAAAACAGAAAGTACGCTAAAAATCAAGTGATCAATATTTATAATAACAGACGATAAAAGGTAAATTTCATAGGACCAGCTTACCTTAATCAACTTTTCTGTATTTTTTCACATTTTTTCAATATTGTTTGCTATTTTTTATTTTTTATTTTCTTTAAATCTGTTTTTTAATTATTAAAAATTAAATAAAAATCAAAAAAATATTTTTATTTTTTAGAAAATTTTGTTTTATCATATTACACTTAGGAAAAATAGAAAAAATTTCGTAGGGTAATTTTTGCAAAATTTTGTTTTTTAAAGAGCGGGATTCATTCCCGTGCTCGTTTTTTGTATTTTCTAGCTCAATTTGTAACACCCCCCAAAAATCAGGACAACGCAGCGGAATGGTAACATTTGGGGTGCTACTTCAGGGCACAAAACACAAGTCACGGAAAACGACCTCAAAAGAGACGTTTTAAGATAAATTTCACATTTGTTATATTAAAATCAGAGTTTACAAATTATTTAATGGTACTCAAATTATTAAGCGTTCAAAAATATATATATCCGCGCGACTTGAATGCTCCCAATGCTCCACTAGCAAAATAGTAACCTGAAAATACATGTTAAAACGGTCAACATAAAGTTGGTGAATTCATAGGTTTAAGTAAAAGCAGTGTTGAAATAATTTAAGAAATGTCTTTGTAAGAAAAGTAGCGTTACAGTATTTCAAAGTGTTATTTCCGAAATCCAAGTAGTGATTCAGTAAATCAAGTAATGTTTAGTAGTGGACCACAAGATCGAAGTAATGGTGGACTAAGTACATATTCCGAAGTCCAAAACAAGTAATGTAGACAAGAGAAACACATTCATCAAGTCTAAGTATATAAGTATTATTGCACTAAGCTCATGACCCCGAAGCCTTAACTAGTTTGTGCCCCAAATGTATAGGATGCTTGCCAACAACCTAAAAGTATTCTCAATGTTAAATGCACCATGGTCAACTTGTGACCAGAAATTCCAGGTGGGGATTGTCAGTCCCGATAGATCTATCCACAACACTCGCGCTCACTACAATAGCAATTGACGGTTCATGATATAGTAGGGACTTAATTGGCAATAGTGGTAACTTAGGCAATAATATTCAGGCAGTAATCTGGATAGCATACAGTTTAAAACAAAACACTTGTGTCCGTAGTAAAACAATCATGTAATTCCAACCCGTAGAGTTTATAAAACAAGGAGATAGAAATGGGGGCTATGAACTCACAAAGTATTGAAAGGTAATTGTACTGTAGTAAAATATATGAGTTTGTAAATGAGCATGTATTCCCCTCGCGGGTTTATAAAACATTGAAAAGATTGAAATGCGAGACTATGAACTCACATTGATTAAAGACCACGATCAATTAATCCAATTAAATCACAACTGAATCTGCAACGATCTCGACCACGACCTATAATTATGTCGTTCGATTATAATACACGTATTTAATACGATCAACGATGCGTACATCGTTACCACGAAATCATACATATTTTTATATGTATACATACATGTTTACATGTGATGAGAAATCCACTTGCGCGCCTTTAACCCTTAACCGTTAATACATTATTTGTATATATATACTATTTTCGTCCAATCCTAACTTATCTCAATTTCTAAAGCTGATAAGCCTCGCGGCAAAGTAAAACGTCATTACGAACAACTTTCGTGTTTTGCCGGAAGGCTGAAACGGACTCGAAAGTGCTCAAATCGAATCGTTAGATTAATTCCTGTCCAGATTAATATATATAAATTAACTTATTTTTTCTACTAAAGTAATATATTTCGGATTACACTTCAGTTTCTTTCGTTATTTGGGATTTAGAAGTCCCGTTATTATGTCTAAACTGTCCTTAAAAAAAATATAATTTGTTAACTTTATGTAAAACCCAAAGTCCTAAATTTATCAAAGTCTCGAATTCCGAAAACCTAACGTTCCATTTTCTTTCTTAATGTACGTCGTTATAATATAGGCACAAAGGTCCATTTTTAGTCAATCACACCGTCTCAAATGTCTAATTCCGCTTATACCTTTTATATAATCTCTTTTAATATTTATGCATGTTTACTTAAACAGCGCACGTTAATAATAATATTAATTTTATTTAACCATTTTAAACCACCAATTTATATATCCGGTTTTTAAGATATTTATAAAACCTTATTATTTTTATTCGTTGTTTCACTAAACCAAACACACCCTTTGTATATAACCAAACGAACCCTTGTTGTCTCTACCTCAACCAAACGCACTCTCTTGTGCGGCTGTCAACAACCAAACGCACCCTAACCGCGGCTGCAAAACCAAACAGCCCCTCGGCTGTTTTTTTTAAACCCGACACGAACACCCTCCCCCCCCGGCTGTTCAACAGCCAACCAAACAAACTCACACCCTCGACGCACCCCGGCTATCCCGGCTGTGAACCCCACGAACCCGACCCACCCTCGGCTGGAAAAACAACAAACCAAACCCACCCGAGTGGTGCGGCTGTCCCGAAACCCCAACGCACCCTATGGGTCTGAAAACACAAACCACAAACCAACGCACCCTTGGTGGTGGTATTATGATGATGACGGTGGGGGTGTTATGGTGGTGATATAATGGTGGCATGGAGGAGATGAATGTTATGATGATGATGATGGTGTAAAGGTGGTGTTGGTGCGTCGGTGGTGAGGCAGTGGTAGTGGAGTGGGTGTGGTGACAGCCATGGTGGTGGCGGTGTAGAATGGCAGCCGGATCTTGACCGGAAAATAAGGGGATCGGGTAGATCCTTTAATAAGGAGTAACATTTGAGCTCGCCGGAAAAATCCCGCCGGAAAACTTTTCCGGCGGTGACGCGACGGCGGCGGTGGCCGGAGGGGGTGGTGGCCGGCGGTGGGGAGGGAGAGAGGTTGAAGATGAAGTTTTTTGTGTGTGTGTATATAAGAGTGAAAATGAAAAATAAGTTATAAGATTATATATATATATATATATATTAAATGTGACAAGTTGTATAAGTTGAGGGACCTAAAGTGTAACATTTTTGGTATAGTTTTTATAAAAACGGTTCGGGACTCATTTGAGCGACTTAACGAATGATTCAACGCACGAAACTTGCGCCATTGTTTTTCAAATCATTTTTCCGATAAAAATGAGTATTTACTTGTTAATATTTCATAACTATTTTTATAACGTATTATATAAAATATCCGTTATTCATTTTATGAACCGGTTTCGCTGACGTCCGAAAATAAATGGATTTCAAACTCGAATAGTCGCGTTTTCCAAATAACGCTTTTAATTAAAAATGATGACTATATTTATTTAAATATTTTTAATTTAAATATATACTGATATGTAAAAACAAATTTAATTGTTTTTTTTTGTGTGTCCGTGTTATTTATTGTTCGAATAATGTTTGCGGTGCTGTTTTAGCCCTTTTCGGCTCGTTTCCAGGTCTCGGGCAAAACTAAAAAGTTGTCAGGAATGTCGTTTTACAATAAATTGCTTTAGAGTCCGAGTTGTGAAAACGTGCTTTAGGTGGTCGTTTTTGATAAATCAGTTTATATAAAAAATTATAAACGACTAACATGTAATAATAACATGGATTTTTGTGTTTTACAACCTTTAGGAATGTGTTTTTGTATATTTTTATTACTAGTTAAGCCTTTATTATATTGGGTTAACTATGGTTAGAAAACTCTAGTTAAGTTAACTGGGTTAAGTTAATGGAAAATATCTAAAAGTTATTTTAGATAAATAATCTAATAAAATATCTTATAAATATCTTAATACAATATCTAGAAAAATATCTTAAAAATACGAAAAGTTATAAATTATCATCGTAATATTTATTTAACACTTGTTTGACGTAAACTATTGTTTGGTGCCCGTTTACGTTAACTGATCATTTTTTTTTTAGCTTACGTGATTTAACGTAACGATTAAAATTAAAAGCGAACGCGTACGAGAAAAAAAATAAATAGTGAAATTAAATAGTATTGTAAATGACCTGAAAATACGGAATGTTACAGTCCTTCCCCGGTTTTTTAAAGGAGCTTTGTCCTCAAGGCTCAAGTTGCGGGAACTTGACGAAGGTACGGGTTGTAGGAAAGATGCGGGATTTTTCATCGAAATTGTGTTGATGAAGAGGTTGTTGGTTATTCTGTAGGTTTTAAAGTGACTACTCTCAGTATGACATGGTCTTTCCTGAATGCATAGGTAATCAGTCTATGCACCAAATATACGTAGGTGATTAGGCTATGTATATTTGAGGGCCAACGATGCAATGCTCATTTTCGTCAAAATAGTGTAATGTAGGAACTGTATCAAATAGTTTTATAACGAAATGAAATAGTCAATAAAGTAAACGTGAAGTAGCTTATAGGGTGACAACAAATGATAGCAAAATGGTTTATAGGTTGACATCGAGATTGTTTTGTTAGCGATAGGTCATAAAAGTATCAAGAATAATAAGAACAAATGCAGAAGTAGTCAAAGAAAAGAAACGTAAAGAATTATTCAATCAACAAAATAAACGTAAAAAGTCGTGTTCTAAAGGTAGGTGCTCCAAAGTGACACGTATGAGGTGACAAGTTAAAGTCGCGAAAAGTTCGAAGTAAATCGTAATAGATCAAAAGAAGATGGCCCATAGGTATAGGTATTTCTTATAGAAATACTAGTATGGATTGCTCGAAGGATAAATGATGAATCAGGAGTATAGAAAATCAGATGTGATCATATTATAACGGATGATATAGGGTAATTAGTAAGACATCATAGTTAGACGCAAGAGAGGAAAATAATTAGTGCCTAGTATTATTAAATAACTCATTATACGGTAATAAGTAGTAGAGATGCAAAAAGAGAGCATATAAGTTATCGGGAGCAATGCGCGTGCGGATATCGGATAAAAACAAGGGAAGACTCTATATTTTGAAAAACTTGGTCATGTATCTAGGATTTGAAAACGTCCTAGTTTCTAGATGACTTCAGCTCTGATACCAATAGAACCTGTTACACCCCGCAAAATTCTGGTACAACGCAGCGGATATCGGTAACATTGGGGTGTACCCTGCAGGGCACAAACACAAGTCACGATAAAATCGACCTCAAATGGGAAGTACGTTTAAATAATTTTCACATTTGTTTTATATTTAAAATCAGAGTTTACCAAAAATTATTTTAAATGGTACTCAATATTATTAAGCGTTCAAAAATATATTCCTGCGAGACTGATGCTCCCAATGCTCCAATAGCAATTAATATCCTGAGAAAACTTGCAAAAAGATTTGTCAAATCATAAAATGTTGGTGAATTCATAGGTTTAGATAAAAATAGTATTGAAATAATTTAAGAAGTATTTGAGAAAAAAAGTAGCGTTACAGTATTTCAAAGTGTTATTTCCGAAACAAAGTCATGGATTCAGTAAATCAAGTAATGTTTAGTTGTGGATCCACAAGATCGAAGTAATGGTGGACTATGTACATATTCCGAGTCCAAAACAAGGTAATGTAGACAAGAGATACACTATTCATCAAGCCAAGATATATTATTGCACTAAGACTCATGAACCGAAGCCTTAACTAGTTTGTGCCCCATTTGTATTGGATGCTTGCAACAACCTAAAGTATTCTCAATTGTTAAAATGCACATGGTCAACTTGTGACCAGAAATTCCAGGTGGGGATTGTCAGTCTCGATAGATCTATCCATAACACTCACGCTCACTACAATAGCAATTGATGGTTCATGATATAGTAGGGACTTAATTGGCAATAGTGGTAACTTAGGCAATAATATTCAGGGCAGTAATCTGGATAGCATTCAGTTTCTAACAAAAACTCTTGTGTCCGTAGTTTATAAAAAACATCATGTAATTCCACCCGTAGAGTTTATAAAACAAGGAGATAGAAAATGGGGGGGGCTATGAACTCACAAAGTAATGGAAAGGTAATTGTATGTAGTAAAAATATATGCGTTTGTAAAGTGCATAGAGCATGTATTTCCCTCGCGGGTTTATAAAACAATTATAGATTGTATTGCAGAGACTATGAAACTCACTTGATTAAAGACCTCGATCAATTATCAATTAAATCACAAATCTGAATTCTGCAACGATCTCGACCAACGACCTATAATTATGTCGTCTCTATTTAGCACACAGGTATTAAATTACGATCAACGATGTGTTACATCGTTACCAAAAAAATCATACATAATTTTAATTATGTATCCATACATGTTTACATGTGATGAGAAATCCACTTGCGCGCCTTTAACCCTTAACCGTTAATACATTATTTGTATATATATACTATTTCCGTCCAATCCTAACTTATCTCAATTTCTAAAGTGATATAAGCCTCGCGGCAAAGTAAACGTCATTACGAACACTTTTGTGTTTTGCCGGGAAGGCTGAAACTGGAACTCGAAAGTGATCAAATCGTTAATTAATATCTGCTGATTTATTTAATATAAATTAAACTTATTTTCTACTAAAGTATATATTTCGATTACACTTCAGTTTCTTCGTTATTGGGAGTTAGAAGTCCCGTTTTATGTCTAAACGTCCGTAAAAATATAATTTGTTATCTTTTGTAAACCAAAGTCTAATTTATCAAAGTCTCGAATTCCGAATCCTACGTTCCATTTTCTGTTCTTAATTACTCGTTATATATAGGCACTAAGGTCCATTTTTAGTCCAATTCTCGTCTCAAATATGTCTAATACCGCTTATAACTTTATATAAATCTCGTTTTAATATTTATTCATGTTTTACTTAAACGCGCAAGTTATAATATATTTCATCACATATAAATAAATTAGATAGAAATTAAACGAAATAATTTAATACTTTTGTGGTACAACCAACGCACCCTTTTTCGGCTGTTTCGCAGCCAACCCAAACAAACAACCCGATGCCCCCGGCTGTCCCTAGCCAAACCCAACAACCCTTTTGTGTTATAACCCAAACCAACCCAAACACGCCCTAGGTGGGGCTGTCACAGCCAAACCAAACACCCCTAGTCATAACTAAACCAAACGCAGCCTTGCTGCCGTCATAAAACCCGACGCACACCCCCCCTCGGTTAACCTACAACTCGACAACCCCGGCTATCCCGGCTGTGAACCCCACGAACCCGACCCACCCGCGGCTGGAAAAACAACAAACCAAACCCACCCGAGTGGTGCGGCTGTCCCGAAACCCCAACGCACCCTATGGGTCTGAAAACACAAACCACAAACCAAACGGACCCTTGGTTGTGGTATTATGAAGGATGACGGTGGGTGTGTGTTATGGTTGGTGATATAATGTGGCATGGAGGAGATGAATGTTATGATGATGATGATGATGATGGTGTAAAGGTGGTGTTGGTGCGTCGGTGGTGAGGCAGTAGTGGTAGTGGTGTGGGTTGTGGTGAAAGCCATGGTTTGGTGGGGCGGCGGTGTGTATCTGCTTCTACTGCTGCCGCATGCAGATACACGTGTACTCAATATCCAGCCTTGTGTTAGCAGCATGATAAATTATCTTGACACAAATTAGCTATAATTTCTTGAAGTCAGAAGCCATTTTGAGAAGCGTATTCTAGCGCTAAGAAGAAAAGTTCAGCCTTTCTTAATTCCTCTCTACTATTCTTGCCCTAATCTTTTCACTTGTCCAAGAGCCAACAATCACCAGAAGGCCGGTTCGTTAAGCTAAAGACAGTGAGACCAGCAGTTAGCGTAGTAATACAGTTTTATAAGAAAGCCGGATCTTGACGGTAAATAAGGGGATCGGGTTAGATCCTTTTAATAGGTAGTAACATTTCGAGCTCGCCGGAAAAATCCCGCCGGAATACTTTTGGCCGATGACGCTGACGGCGGCGGGTGGCGGGAGGGGGGTGGTGGCGGCGGTGGGGAGGTGAAGGAGAGAGAGGTTGAAGATGATGTTTTTTTTGTTGTGTGTGTATATAGAGTGAAAATGAAAAATAAGTTATAAGATTATATAATTTTATATATATATATATATATATATATTAAATGTGTCCAAGTTGTATTAGTTGTGGGGACCTAATGTGTACTTTTTTGGTATAGTTTTTATAATAAAACGGTTCGAGACGCATTTGAGCGAATTAACGACATGATTCAACGCTACACAACTTGCGCCGTTTGATTTTCAAATCATTTTTCCGATAAAATGGAGTAATTCGCATGTTAATATTTCATAATTATTTTATAACGTTTAATAAAGTATCCGTTATTCATTTCATGAACGGTTTCGCTTCCGTCCGAAATAAAAGGATTTTCAACTCGAATTGTCGCGTTTTTCAAAAACGCTTTTAATTAAAAATGATGACTAATTTATTTAATATTTTTATTAAATATATACTGATAATTAAAAACAAATTTAATTGTTTTTTTTTGTGTGTCCGTGTTATTTATTGTTCGAATAATGTTTGCGGTGCTGTTTTAGCCCTTTTCGGCTCGTTTCCAGGTCTCGGGCAAAACTAAAAAGTTGTCAGGAATGTCGTTTTACAATAAATTGCTTTAGAGTCCGAGTTGTGAAAACGTGCTTTAGGTGGTCGTTTTTGATAAATCAGTTTATATAAAAAAATTATAAACGACTAACATGTAATAATAAACATGATTTTTGTGTTTTACACCTTAGGAATGTGTTTTGTATATTTTTCTTACTAGTTAAGCCTTTATATAGGGCTTAACTAAGGTTAAGAAACTCTAGTTAAGTTAACTAGGGTTAAGTTAAAGGAAAATATCTAAAAGATATTTTAGATAAATATCTAATAAAATATCTTATAAATATCTAATAAATATCTAGAAAAATATCTTAAAAATACGAAAAGTTATAAATTATCATCGTAATATTTATTTAACACTTGTTTGACGTAAACTATTGTTTGGTGCCCGTTTACGTTAACTGATCATTTTTTTTTTAGCTTACGTGATTTAACGTAACGATTAAAATTAAAAGCGAACGCGTACGAGAAAAAAAATAAATAGTGAAATTAAATAGTATTGTAAATGACCTGAAAATACGGAATGTTACATAATTGGCATAAGATCAATTTTGAAAGGTTTAACAAAATTAGGGTGCAACCTTGGATGACGGTATTATAAAACAACGAGGTATAACAGGATTATAACTGTATTATATCATGAACAACTTGCCTTCATACTTTACATAGTCAAAATTTGACAAGTGTTGTTATTTATACCACACATCCCGTTGTTAGGTTCTAACAAAAGTTATAACTAGAATCTAATCTAGTAGTCTGAGGGTCCTTTGTTTTTGTAGTTTTTGGTCTGATAACCCACCTTGTTGCAAGTCTGACACCTGACAATGCAAATTCCTGTGTGATGTAGGGTGCATCTTTTACACCAAGGAAGGTTTCCTGCATATCTTTTGTTTTTAGTATACTTTTTTTCTTAGTCGATGTGGCAGCAGTCCTGGCACTTTCTTGCCTTATATTCTGTTGTTGGTGGTAATCATTGCTAGTGGCGTTCTTTCTATCGTTAAACTTTCATTTGTGGTCATTGGTTCCTTGCACAGAACCATCCTTTAGTACATGATCCATTAACCTCTGGGCTATGTTGGCAACTTCTTCTAGAGTTGCAGCAATACTATCAGCAACTAATTTCTTGATGGCGGCCTACGTCATTGTTGATGTTGCATATGTTGATGTCCTTTTAGGAGCCATTCTTTTAACATTTACAAAATATGAATGATATCATAAGTTATTGTCAAAATTTTCATACATAGTGGTATTGAAATCATTTGACATATCATTATATGGATTCTTATTTTAGACACAAGTTCTAACAAAGTAATACATATCCCTTGGTATTACATTACACGATATAACAGAAAAATTTTGGAATTTAAGATTTCCAAAAATGAACATTCAAACAAGCATGTGACTCATTAGATTCCTCGAGGAATGGTTCACTTCCCATTGGTCGTGGTATGATCCATAATGAGTTATCTATCTTTGCGAAGATAGACTCATCAAAGGGGTAATCTGGTGGTGGTGTAGTTGACCTAACAGGTGAAGAAGATACTACTGATGAAGATAGAGATATTGGAATGGGTGATTCGATAGGAGTCTCAGTGTCTTTAGGTGGTGGAATCTCTTCGGGATGAAAGAAATCTCAGGAATCAAACATTGGTGATAGTGATAACACTGGAGATGGAGGCACAATAGTTGGGGGTAGAATAGTAACTTGTGGTGGATTAATGGCATCATATGCTTGCATGACCTTCATATAGAGGTCATTATGAAAAAGTAAAAGATTTGGTGAAGCTATTCAAACTAAACCAGATGAATTATTTGAAGATTCAGAAGAAGTATTTCTCGATGAAGCTGGGAAATAGTTCAGGGAAGCCGGGATATAGTTCGGAAAGTTTGAGGAAAAATCATCCTCAATATCGCAAGTAGGGTGGTTAGGAGAAGACATCACTCTGTTAACCACCCAGTAGTAAATAACATAAGTTATTTATATAATAGTATAATAGTTATGTATCTTTACATACTATTTGGGAGATGTAGTGACACAGAGGACTTTCTTGGATGGAAAAAGAAAAGTAGATATAGTTAAGGTTTTAACCTTGTTCTCTATATCTGTAGCTCTTGATACCAATCTGTAACACCCCTATTTTAACAAATATAGCTGCGAAAGCTAATCGAGGGTATTACTTCATAGTACAACAGTCATAATCATAGAAAATGAATCGTAAAGAGATGTTTTGGAAAATTTAGTTATCATTCATTTATTTATCAAACTTTTACAAAAGAGATGTCCCAAAATCTAGAAATATAAAGTTTGAATGATAACAATTTAGCAATCTTCAAGTCCGTGCCACTCCGTGCCATAAGTTGCTTAATTTCCTGAGATAAACATGCTTAAAAAGGTCAACACAATGGTTGAGTGAAATTCATAGGTTTATGATAATTAGTTTGAATACAAGTTCAATAGTGAGTTACATTGTTATACACCCATAATTTGTAATAATTGCATTTACAATTATCATGGAAAAACAGTATTATTGCCCTAAGCTTATGTAACCAAACATAAACATGGAAATCACCATAGTGACATTAGTTAGGAATAAATATCCTCGTGGAAAGGTAACTTGTCAAAGTTACTCATTATTATCAAATATAGTGCTATTGGTACCAAAAGTATAGGCACACCAATGGGAGTCGTCACACCCCGATAGATCTATCTATAATATTCGCGTTCACCCGCAAGTGACTAATGGTTCATGATTAAGAAATATTGGCAGTAAAGGTGACTTAGGAAATAATAAATCAGGATAACATACAGTTGGAAAAACACTCATAATCAGGGTTTATGGCATGTATTCCCCTTGCGGGTTTATGAAAACATTAGAAGATTTAAAATGTGAGGCTATGAACTCACATTAACAGGTAAAATCTGATTGATGGCAAAAGTATATCAAGTAAAAGTAACGGCCTCGTCATGAAACCTGGGGTAATATGTAAAGTTTTAATCTGATGGTTTATGTTTCAAAACTTCATAAAGTTTAACGTATTACTTTATTAATTTATGGAAATATTATATCACTGTTCGGGCTATCATAATCCATAGGCCATGTAGTATTGTTTGAGGAGTCAGGGCACTTTAAATCGTAAACCTAATAAACTCGTCAAAACAAATACCCAAATGGAACTCCTCACATGAAATTCCCTAGTAACGTGATATGATAAGATTTTTAAGTTTCTTCAAAAGCTAGTCGATGATAAGTTACATTAAATGTATAACGTAATTGTTTTATAATGTGTCGATCGTTGATTAATAGCTATAAATGTATCGGGTTTTAATAAAATCGAGTCTTATAATATATATATATATATATATATATATATATATATATATATATATATATATATATATATATATATATATAAAAAGTAAAATTATATATATTTAATAGTATATTAAAATTTTATATTTTATATTTTTAAGAATAAAAAAATAGCGATATATACACTTGGTTTATAAACTTTTACAAGTTTAGTCCTTTATATATATTGTATATATAATTTTGACCTTTAACTTTGAAACTTGCCAAGATAGTTCCTTATAGTTATAACTTTATGAAAATGACATTTTCAGCCCCTCTAGTTATAAATTTTAAAAAGGTACGATATATACCCCTTTGCATGAAAACATTTGCAAATTAAGTCCAAAATTCATAATTTTGATATTTTGAAATCCAAAAGAGTTTTGCAAGTTATGGCTTATTAGAATAAGCTAAAATAAGTATAGTTTACAATCCTATAGCTTATGGAAAGGGTGTATGAGCTTAAAAACACAAAATGGGTGCATATGGTTTAGGAAAACCAAAAAGGCATGGGTTTGTGATTCAAACGATCAAACAAAAGTTTATATAGGATCTTATAGAGCTTATGAAAGATTTAAAATAGATTATGAGCTTATGGAAGAAAAATAGGGGGGGGGGGGGGGGGGAAAATTGGAAAAATGAAAAAAAAAACAAGGAAAGGACTTACAATCTTGAAAACGGGTCAAAAAGGAGGGTTTTTGGGTTCATACGACTTGGTGATGAGTTCTAAGGCTATTTCCTTTGTTCTTCTTGGCTTCTAATCTGATCTAGAGACCTTCTACTTCTTCCTTGGCTTGGCTAAAACTTGTTTTAAGCTTGGTTGAGAGTTTAATGGACGAATTGAGAGTGTGTGTTTGGTTCGGCTTTATATAGGCAAGAAAGGACTTAGTGCCTAAGTTTCCTAACTTGGTGGCTAAGTATTCTTGGAGGGGGGATCTAGGGTTGTAGATAGTGAGTAAGGAAGGCTAGGAGTGTAGCTTAGAGAGGTGTAAGGGAGCGAATGGACTAGAAGTGATGAGGTGGTTTACTTGGTAAACAAGGGTAGCTAGTAGGTGACAAGAAGCTTACAAGGTGGTGATGGAGCTGCCTGCAATGTATGGTGACATGGGAGTGAGGTCATGGTGGTGTTAGGGTGCTAGCTTAAGGTGCTTGAAATGGTTTTAAAAGAGAATTAAGGGGTGACGGGTGGTTTAGGATTTTAGATTAGAGTTTTAAGACGATTTAGGGTTTAGGTTTAGGGTTTAGGAGTCATGAACTAAGTGCTTGTACCTTGTGCTAAAGTGATAGTAAGAAACCAAAGTGATTTAGGAGGTACAATGACCTAGTTTGACTTTCTTGCATTATTGACTTTTACATTGGGCTTAAATAAGTTGTACATTGACTTGTAGGGAAATTATATTTCAAATGTTGTGCATTGTACACTTGTACATATGCTTGAAGGCTTACACATTCATTTTATATGTATACATTACATATGATTAGGGTTTTGATATAAACGTTAACGTTTAATGCTCGTTTTGATATAACATTTTGAAAAGTACACTAAATGAACAATGTACTTGGTAAAATGATATTAAGATATAGACTTGACATATTAGGATATTTACATGATATAAACATAGATATAAATGGCATTGGTAGAGGTTGCGTGAGCTTGTTTACTTTAGAGATGCAAGTTACGTTGCATAATAAGATAAAGCAAAAATTTCCCTGTAAAAAAGTGGTGTATATATAATAGATGGATAATACATTGATAAAAATTACGGGTTGTTATAGTCCCTCAACCTTAAATAAATCTCATCCCAAGATTTAATTGGATGCCGGAGTGATGACAGGGAATGATTCAAACAAATTATGAATTGTAAGAGAGTCGCTTGTACACCAATCGTGTCGGATACAAATTTGGAAAAAGTCGAATGAACAAATTACGATTAGAGACTCAATTGTATGAAGGTAATAATTAAATGAAGAAAAAGAATTATTCGCACAAACGGTTTGAAAGAAAATTGTTTGTACGAATGCCATACACTTAAGCCCATTCATTTATAATTTGTCATTTACAAACAGAGGCGTCCCAATCCTTGTAACTAAGAATTTATAAATTTATAGTTTGGTGGTTTATAATTTTCTTATTCAAATGAAGAAGCATCCTAATTCATTTTGATAAGATGATTATAAATCATCCAACGTAAGCATAAAACATGATATAAAAATGGTGTTAAGTAGAAGATGTTTCCTTGGTGGTATGATTTTCCAAAATCATGAGAAGAATAATGAGACATTAAATTGCATGATACTGATCCAGAAATCACACTTGGAGAATTTGGCATACAATTCTCCCTTTCTGTTTAACTCTAAAATTATTGCGTGTTCTTCTTTGTTATGATAGTAGATGAGAATATCATCGATGAACACTCTCACAGATTTATCCAGGTGGAAAACTTAATTAGGATTAATAAACTTACATAATCGATTCGATTTAGGTAAAACTTGTTGCATCTAATCTTTTTCTCCATATTCGTCAATAACTTCATACCTGTAACTCAGGAGTTTGAAGCCACGTTTCTTGTTTTGTGGGTTGTAAATCAATCAAGAGGTGTGTGAAGCTAAAAGATTGTAAATCAATTAAGAGGTGTTATAACTGTTTGGAAGGGATGTTGAGGGATACAGAAAAGCCTACAGTTTATGATCCACTTTTAATGAAGGAACTCCACAATAAATCATACCAAATGAATTGTATTCTTAGAGGAAGTTGTGTAGTTGTAGAATGAATGCAACTGCATTTTTAAAATTATACACTGCAGGAAAGAAGTCAATTTTGAGTTGAGAGCATTTAAAGATACATACCTAATAAATTTAGGGGCACAATCTTTTAGTATTATAGATTAAGATAAACGCTTGCACCTTGAATCAAAAGGCAAATGGAGAGGCAATCATCAATAGGAATGGTAAATGCTTAATCTTTAAGACAACACATTGAATGTATAGAAATTGGATCATTTATAATATAAGGATTACAGATGTAATGAAAAAAAGGAAGGGACCCCTATGGAATGAAAATGGTAGTTTTTGATGTAATAAGTCATTCATTATAATGAAGCATTACATTGTATAATTATAAACAAATAAGACTTTTTCATTCAATCGTAATAACCATTTCCATTCCAACTTTCATTACATCATACCAAACACTACGTTGATGATGGAGTTTCCTTTTTGTTGAGTGTAATAAAAGAGGCATCATTTCGAGGTCAATTAAAGAAAAAATGTAATTTTTTATTAAAGTACTATGTACGTGTATTTTTATAAATTTTCTTTTATTCTTCTTGAAATGATATACTTCAATGTCTACAACTCTTTAAATATTTAGGCTTTAGGGTTTGGGGTTTGGGGTTTGGGTTTACAAAACCGTTGCTAATTAAGCATTATTATCGGAAAGACGCACCAATTCAGAAAGTTGGCGGTTAAATGTGTTAAAAGGGTGTATTTGGCTGAACCATCGCGACTGTTGGAAACGTTATAGATTAGTGACGGTTTTTCTGTCGCTAATAACAGTAAAAAAACTAGACAAAGTCAACCTAAGTCAAACAGTCAATCAGTGGTCAAAGTCTCACAAAGTAAAAAATAAGTCAAACTTAAATCATGTCATATTTCGCACAATTAGGCAAAGGATGTCATATTTCGCAGGAAAAAGTTATGACATATTTCGCAGAAGATAAAGACATAGATAAACAGATTGATTGCTTTGCTTTAAGTAATATTATTTATAAAACAAAGATGTCAAGATATGATTTGTAGACAAGGAAAAGATGGTTTGGAGAGGACATGAAGTGTTTTGTAATCTGTTAAAGGCACAAGTTATGGTTTGAAAAATCTGCTGGCAAGTTTGAGAAAATAGATACAGGGGGAAACATAGGCATGTTTGGATTGTTATGATGGTAACTGATGCAAAAGTGGAATGAATTTGGTTCAATCATAGTTACTGGTACTCATTTTCTATCCTTATTTTATTTAAAATCTTGATATGCATGTAGAAATTGCATGGGTGCATGATAATGTGTTTATAAGAATCTTAAATTTGGTAAACCATGGTTATGTGAATGGTTCAAAATTGTGTTGATCTAAAGTGGTAGGTTTAAGAGAATTAAATAATCTAATTGAAACTTCTGTGTTCATGAATTGGATCTTTTAATTAAAACATATAGTTAGGATCAAAACAATGGTGTTACGTCGTAACAAGTGTGTTTACATCGTAATATCATGTCAGTTTTGAAGTAAAAGTTCGATTTTAACCAACTTTAAACACTCTACTAAATGGTAACATGTATATTAAAACTATTTCGTGATTTAATGGTGTTGCTGGTAACATTCTTTATCAAGAAGTTTATTAATCATTCTGATGGCGATTATTTGTTTCAAATAACCATATACTTATGGTTTGAGTTTGATAACTATTTGATTAGTTACATGTCACTCCAATTGTAATGGTAATGGTATATAACCATGGGCAGCAATTACTTGTTGTGGTAATATTGGAGGTGGTGTTCTTTTATAACAACCCAAGAATTTTCATCAACCTATTTTACTATGATCACAATTATACGGGAAAATTTTTCGCTTTATTAAATTACTTGCATTGCCAATATCTCAATATGCAATGTAACTTGCATAACTAAAGTAGACAAGTTCACGCAACCTATCTATGACAATTATATCTTCATATATGTCAAGCAAACATCATAACATGTCAATTCAATATCATCATATCCTTTTTACCAAGTACATTATTCCTATGATGTACTATTTGCAACGTTATATCAAAACGGGCTTTAAAACCGTTATCGTATACCTCTAAACCCAAATTCCATGAAGGGTTAATATCTAAAGTGAATGTACAAGCTACTAAAGCATATGTACAAGTAATATAACATCTCATTTGAAATATAAACTCCTGCCAAATCAAAGTACAAGTCCTTAAAAGCTCAATGTACAAGCCATTAAGCATGATCTCCAAAATAGCTGTTTTACCTCTGTTTTCATTCTAATTTCTTCATCATCACTTGTGTACAAGATACTACACTCAATATACAATATGTAAACCCTAATTATTCTATTCATAAGCTTTCATACATCTTATTGCACTCAAAACCCTAATTCAAAACCCTAAACCCTAAAACCAAGCTAGTTTCTAAACCATGACCCGTTTCTTTGTTTTTATCCATTCTAAACCTAAACCAACACTCAAATAAGTTGTAATAACTTATTTTAAAACTATGTTAATCCTATTTCATCATTATTTCATCATCTCATATCATTTATACAAAAATTGAATCCGAGAAACCCTAAACGTACCTAAATGGATCATTCGACTCGTTTACTCGTTTTTAACCATTTTAATCTTGAACAATCAAACAAGTGTCATCATAAACTCATAATATAAGTTTACAATCTATGATCTATCCTTATTTTGACAATGTACATGAATTATAAGCTTAAAAACCCTAATATGCCCTAATTGAACCCGCGACATATTTCATTCATTTTTGACCCATTTTAATCCAAACCACTTACCAACTCTTGATTATAATCCTTAATATATGTCCTAGAATCAGTAACCAAACATTCCTAATCAAGCGTACATGAAATACAAGCTTGAAAACTTAAGAAAACCCTAATCGAACCCATAATGACCCGCGACCCATTTCTAGGATCATCTATAAAAAGAACTCAAAACCCTTTATTCATTTTCATCCCCCACTTCTTATTTCTATAACCCAATTGAATAAACATTCTCTGCTCCATATGATCCTAGGATCATCTAAGAAGATCATTCAAGCAAATCTTTGAAACCTTGAAGCCCCAAAGTCGTTATTCTAGGCGTACAAAGCTAAAAGTCCCAATTTTGACATGTTTTCAAGCTATAAGCTCAAACCCAGGTTCTATGATCTTCATACCTGCTACTACACCCTTATAATGTTCATACGATCCGGGTCATTCACTATAAATAGAACTCAAAAAAACCCTTTTATGCATTTTCTTCCCCCACTTCTTATTTCTATAACCAATTGAGTAAACATTCTCTGCTCCATATGATCCTAGGATTATCTAAGAGAGCATTTCAAGCAAATCTTTGAAACCTTGAAGCCCTTAGAGTAGAGTCGTTATTCTAGGCGTACGAAGCTAAAAGTCCCAATTTTGACACGTTTTCAAGCTATAAGAATCAACCCAGGTTCTATGATCTTCATACATGATATACACCCTTATAATCCGTTCATACGTTCCTAAATAAATCTTGTTAAGTTAATAACTCAATTCTTATGCTCATTTTCCTTTTTTGATCTAAAGACGTACACCCAAAACTATTTTTATGTTTTTTTTAAAACTAAAGTTATTTATAATGGCTCTAAATGTTGTTATAATCTATCCTATACATGCTTATATAATGTTTAAAATAAATTATATTTATTGTTTATTTGAAGGAATTTAAAACTCAAAAACCTTGCGGGTTTTAAAAGTTTTGAAACCCTAATTCGACCGTTTTGTTGTTCCTGGATTAACGATATCTTTTATTTTAAACCTTTTGTTATGTTATACTTCATATTTTAGCGTATATTAATACAGCTATAACCTGTAAATGTCATTTAAAAAACTTTAAATAAGCTTGCATGGCAATCTTTTGACTTGTTTTACAAAGTATTCCAAGGAAAGGGGGTATATATCATAACTTTTAGATAACTTATAAATAAAGGACTGAAAATGTCATTTTTATCAAAGTTATAACTATAGGGGTTATTATGTCCTTTCTAATATGTAGCAAGGTATGACTTGGTATATCTTTTAAACTTGAAGGACCTAACTATAAAAGTGCAAAACTCATGAGGGTTATTTTGCCATTTTTTATATCTAGGATCTAAATTTAACATTTTGAAAAATTGTATAAATATGTATTCAAAAACATTACAAAACATAACTTTATTAACATCTTGACGGTGATTAACTTTTCAAATTTGTTCAAAACGCTTTAAAACCGATTAAATCATATCACTATTACTAGGGTGGCTTCATATTAGAGGTTTCATCTTGGTTTTAAGTTCTACTGAGTGGTTGGGTTTGATGATTTAAAGTTGCCCTAGCTTCTCAAATGTTTACTAAATGGTCTTATGTATGAATGGCTCGAACGGTGATACAATAATTCCAAAACTTTCTAATCAAACTCATAAATCTTAGAACCAAAGTTCTAGAGTATAATCTTCCTAAGACTTAACATATTTACTCAGGTTGCGTGACATGGCTGTTTACTATCATTTTGCTATATCAACATTCCCTGTTAAGATTGTGATAAGGTCGTCAGCTTTCATTTTAGAATATTTATTACATCTACCTATCAAGTGATATTCATAACCTCGCCTTTACTTATTTACATGTTTTATAAACCCGCGAGGGGGATACATGCTTGTTACAAACTCTTTTACATACACGTTTATCTTATAACAATGTGATTACTTTTCAAAGACTTAATGAGTTCATAACCTCATATTTCAATCTTTTAAATGCTTTATAAACCCGTGATACCTGATATAAACCATGAATACAAGTATTTTCCAAACTTTATGCTATCCTGATATACCATTAAAATTAATGTCTAAGTTACTTTATGCCAAAAGTCCCTCATTATCATGGACCATTAATCACTTACGGATGAACATGAATATTATGGATAGATCTATCGGGATTGACGAATCATGTTTGTGTTAGCCGGATAGGTAACCAAACACACTATATTTGAATTTTATAGGTATATGGCAAGTACCTACACCGAGGGCCATTATCTCTCTATATATATATATATATACCACATCATTTTAGGTATATATATACACTAGTCAGTTTGTGTGCCATAAGCTTAGACCAGACTATACTATACTAGACAAGACCAAGACCAAACAGACCAAACAAGACGATAACGCAGTTATACACTGTTACTATGATAATTATATTCGTTGAAATTATTACAAACAACGGGTGTATAATAACGTGAGCCAAGATCATAACAATACCATTTTCATAATAATTGTGTTTGTACAATTATTACATTATGATTTGTATTCAAACTATTTATATCAAACCTATGAATTTCACTCAACCTTTATGTTGACTTTTTAGCATGTTTATCTCAGGTTATTGAGCAATATACGGCACGGAGTGGCATGGACTCAAAGATTGCTAAAACTTGTTATCATTCACATTGTATGTAACTAGATTTTGGGACTTGCCTTTGTAAAACTCTGATTTGAAATGAATGATAACGTATCTTTTGAACAACGTATCTTTTGAGTTGTTTTCTATGATTATGATTGTTGTACCCATGAAGTAATACTCGAGATTAGCTTTCGTTGCTATATTGTTAAAATGGGGGTGTTATAGATTGGTATCAGCGCCATGGTTATAGAGAACAAGGTCAAAACCTTAACTATAACCACATTTCTTTTTCAGCCATCAAAGTCCTTCGTGCCACTACATTCCCGAAATAAGTATGTAAAGATACATATCTATTATACTATTATATAAATAACTTATGTTATTTACAAATTGGATTGTTATCAGAACGATGTCTTCTCCCAGCCGTTCTACTTCCGATACTAAAGATGCTTTTTTCTCTATGAATATTCTTAACAATACTTCGGTTTCATCAGATTATTTCCCAACTTCATTGGGAAGCAGATCTTTTAACTCTTTGGAAAACTCTAAAGATAATATGATCCCACCAGTATTCTTATCTTTCTACAATAATCCTTGTTTGAAGGACGTATAAGCCTTTTATGCTAAAGAATTACCTATTCCATCACCAGATCCTATTACTTCACCAGCTATTTCAACTCCATCTCTGATATTACCACCATCATTACTATTTGATCCTCGATATTTCTTTGTTCTTGAAGAACTATTACCACCTAAGAATCAAATTCATTCCCTATCTTCTTCCTCAACTATGTTATCAAATTAATCTCATAATCAAACATGTGATTTGATATCACCATCTTCCTCAGTTTATACTCCTACCCCACCTCAGGTATTTAAAATAGGGAAATGTTCAGATAAGATGTATCTGAAACATCATGAGAAACAAGTCGAAGATATCTTGAATTACTTAGATGAACTCTCTCTCTTCACCGCATTGAGAAAATGGAAGAAGAACGTATTAATGGTAAAGAACTAAAGACCGAACTTAAGAGAATCCGTACTCAGATTATCAAACTTCAAAAGAAGCAGTTAGGGCAAAAGGATAAGATTGCCTTTACTATAGAATTTCTGATCTTGAACAAATCATTGAGAAAATCCAAGCTCGTCACCAAACAAATCAGGAAGATCTTTAGGATGTCATCCACCAGCTCAGAATCAACAAACTCTTAGACTAGTTATAGCTTTATCCTATCCACGGGATGTGTGGTATAAATAAAAACACTTGTCAAATCTTGACTATGTACAATAAGAAGGCAAGTTATTTATGAAGGCAATCCTGTTACGTACCTTATTTCCAGCTTATCTCTCTTTCATCATCATTTGCATCATTATCTCTATCTCCGTCATTATGAATTATACCATAACCTCTAAGTGCTTAAAATTCAAAAATAAGCATTACTCTTTAAGCATTCTTAAGCATCACATTTTCTTTTAAGCATTACCTTTCCAAAACTTGTGATATCATTCTCATACGTTGTCTTATGTTGATAGAATGCCTCCTAAAAGGACGTCAACATCCAAAACACCAGCCATAACTTTGGCTACCATTCAGCAACTTATTAATAATGGTATTGCCGCAACTCTGGAAGCACAAGCTGCAACAACGGCAAGTGTTGGTAATCCTAATAGGAACACAGGACCTACTAGAATTCCTGTAGCAAAAATGGGAAACTATAAAGAGTTCATTAGCTGTCAACCTTTCTACTTCAAAGGTACAAAAGGAGCAGTTGACCTCATTCATTGGTTTGAGCGGACTGAATCGGTATTTTCTCGTAGCAATTATGTCGAGGAAAATAAAGTAACATTTGCTACTGGTACTTTAACCAATGATGCCCTATCCTGGTGGAATTCATACGCTCAACCTATTGGAATAGATCAATCTAATTAAATCACCTGGACCAAATTGAAAAGACTTTTAACCAATAAGTATTGCCCTCGAACAGAAGTCAAGAAGATAGAAGACGAATTTTACAACTTGGTCGTGAAAGGAAATGATCTTAAGACTTACATTAGGAGATTTCAGGAATTAGCCGTCTTATGTCCAAACATGGGACCAAATGTCGAGAAACTTATGGAAGTCTTCATCCGTGGATTACCCAAAAGTATTGAAGGAAATTTTACTGCCTTGAAGCCCAAACTTTGGAGGAATCCATCAACATAGCCCAGAGATTAATAGATCAAATAATAAAGCATAATTCTGTGCAAGAAACCAATGATCATAAGCGAAAGTTTAAAGATAAGAGAAACATCATCGACAACAATAACTACCCCAAATATCGTAACAATAATCACACCAACAATCGCAACAACGATAACTATCAAAATAACTACGACAATTACAACCATAACAATGATTACCACCACCAACAGAATAGAAGACAAGAAGCCTTCAAAACTTATACTGCCACCAATGGATATACTGAAAATCATCCTTTTTGTGAAAGATGCACCTTACATCACATAGGTCTTTGTATTGTCAAGTGTCAAACTTGCAACAAGATAGGATATCTAACCAAGAACTGCAGGAGCAAACGACCAACCACTAGAAATAATCTTCAAACAATATCCGTAACTTGTAATGCCTGTGGAAAGAAAGGACATTATGCGAATCAGTGCTCGAAAACAAACAACAGGTCTACAAGAAAGCATACTTAGAGACAAGCTTCCTTTTGTTCACTTTAGGATTTCTACTTTAAAATCAACTCTCGAGGATATTCAACTCTCATCATAATCTTCTTCAATCTAAAAAACTCTAATCATTAAGCTACAATCCTTGTCATTTGTTATTCTTATTCTACTACAAGATACTTAGCATAAGTATCAACTCTTTTTCATATGTAAAGTTATCCATGAAATAATAAAGTGATAATTCCGTTACATCTTGTTATCTGGTGGGTATCAAAACTCGACATCATTTGTCAATTCTATTAATCCTATTATGTTCAAACTCTGAATACTCTCCTCAGACCTTTGCAATAGAAATTTTCATCCTCGAATAAAACCCCAATCATCAAGCTACAATCCTTGTCATTTGTTACTTTTATCTAGAATCCTGCTACGAGATACGTAGCATAAATATCAACTTTTTTTAGAGTTTCATATGTAAAGCTATCCATGAAATAATAAAGTGATGATTCCGTTACATCTTGTTATCTGATGATATCAAAATTCGGCATCGTTTATCAATTCTATTATGTTCAACTCTGAATACTCTCCTCATATATTTGAAACATATATTATCATCCTCGATTATATGGGCGTCAGTACAATCAACATCTGAATATTATCTAACAATTCATTTTCTACACATTACCATATCATGTTTTTATGCTTAGGTAAGACGATTTATGATCATCTTATTGAAATGAATTAGGTCACTTCTTCATTTGAATAAGAAGATTATAAATCTCCGAACTATGAATTTATAAATTCTCAGTTACAAGAAGTTGGACGCTTCTTTTTGTAAGTGACAAAATTATAAATAAATAGGCTTAAGTATATAACATACGTACAAACAAGTTTCTTTCAATCCATTCCTTAATCTAACAATTCCTTATTCATTATCATTATACCTTCAATATCTGTTCATTTCCCAAGATCTGTATCTCCCGTGATTAGCAACACTCTCTTAACAAATTCATAATCATTCTTAACATTACTCATTCCATGATCTCCGTATTCTAAAATTCTCTGTTATACTGTGCAACGTAATAACAAGGAAACACACAAGAATCTATACAATGTCAAATGATTTCAATACCACTAGGTATGAAAATTTTAACAAAGACTTGTGATAGGCATCTTATTCGTTGTTAAACTTTAAAAGTTAATGATAATGATTCTTTACGATCAGAGTTGATCAACGGAAGCGTGGTAGGCCCATACCTAAGGTCCTCATAATCGAAGTTATTCCAATCACCAGGTTCATAGTAGATTAGAGAATTCTATGGCTGTCATCAAAAGGTGTGGTCTTGGAAATAAGTAGACGTGTGAAAGGAGGTAATTATAATTATGGTGCGCAACATAATTATAAATGCATCACACACGTGGACTTGTAACCTTGATTAGCCTAACCTAAATTCATGCCCAGTACCTACATCTATTCACTACAACTTTCAACTAAATCTCGGGATGAGATTTCTGTAAGGGGTGGAGACTATAACAACCCAAGAATTTTCATCAAATACAAAACCTACAATTGTACGGGGAAATTTTTCGCTTTATTACATTAGTTGTATTGTCAATATCTCAGTATGTCATGTAACTTACATAACTAAAGTAGACGAGCTCACGCAACCTACCTATGGCAATCCTGTCTTCATATATGTCAAGCAAACATCATAACATGTCAACTCAATATCATCATATCCTTTTTACAAAATACATTATTCCTATAATGTACCATTCGCAACGTTATATCAAAACGGGCTTTAAACTGTTATCGTATACCTATAAACCTTAAATTCCATGAAGGGTTATATCTAAAGTGAATGTACAAGCTACTAAAGCATATATACAAGTAATATAACATCTCATTTAAAATATAAACTCCCTCCAAGTCAAGTACAAGTTTTCAAAGCACAATGTTCAAGTCAATAAGCATGACATCCAAAATAGCCGTTTTACCTCCGTTTTCATTCCAGTTTCTTCACCACCACTCTTGTGCAAGCAACTACACTCAATATAAAATGTGTAATCCCTAAATATTCCATTCATAAGCTTTCATACACATTTTTACACTCAAAACCCTAATTCAAAACTCAGAAACCCTAACCCGAGCTAAATACTACACTATGACTCGTTTCTTTGTTTTTATCCATTTTAAACCTCAACCAACACTCAAATAAGTTGTAATAACTTATTTGACAATTATGTAAATCCTATTTTCATCATTATTTCATCATCTCATATCCTTTATACAAAAATTGAATCCGAGAAACCCTAAACGTACCTAAATGGATCATTCGACTCGTTTACTCATTTTGACTGTTTTAATCCTGAACAATCAACCAAGAACCATTGTAAACTCATAATATGAGTTTACAATTCACTATCTATCTTCATTTTAGCAACAAACAAGAGATTGAAGCTTAGAAAACCCTAATGAACCCATTACAAGCCCTAATTCAACCCACGGCTTACTTTTTCTATTTCGACCCATTTTAGCTTAAACCACCACTCAATGTTCATTAGTAATCCTTTATACAATGCCTAAAATCAATATTCTATCAACCTTGATGCATTATACAAGAATTATAAGCCAAGAAAAGTCAAAGAAACCCCAACGAGCCCTATATGAACCAGCGACCTTATTTACTCAATTTCAACCCGTTTTAACCCAAACCACTTGCTAATTTCCAATAATAAGCCATAATACAAACCATGAGATCATGTTTCTATCATTCCTTGATTATGTTTTTCTTAAAACTAAATGTTATAATGGTTAAATGTTGTTATACTCTATCCTAACATGCCTAACTAATGTTATTATAACCACTTTATCAAGTCTTGGAGGAATTTGAATTAAAAACCTACGTGTTTTAGTTATAAAACCCTAAAATAACCCGTTTTGATTTCTAGCTTAACGAATCGTTATTTTAAACTTTTGTTGCGTTATATCTTCATATTTTAGCTTATATTAATAAGCTATAACCTGCAAATGTCTTTTGGAATGTTAAAATAAGCTTGCATGGCATTTTGGACTTGCTTTGCAAAAGTATTCCATGCAAAGGGTATATATCGTAACTTTCTGAAACTTATAACTAAAAGGACTGAAAATGGAATAGATTCCCTTAGCCTCCTTGCATGAATTTAAGTATAAATAGGACCTCATATGCTTCATTCAAACTCGTATCCACCTTCTTCTTTCTATAACCCAATTGAGCAAACATTCTCTACTCCATATGATCCTATGATCATCAAAGAAGATCATTCAAGCGAAGCTTTGAAGCCTTGAAGCCCCGGAGTCGTTATTCTAGGCGTACGAAGCTAAAAGTCCTGATTTCGACCCGTTTTCAAGCTATAAGCTCAAACCCAGGTTCTATCATCTTCATACCTGCTACTACACCCTTATAATGTTCATATTATCATACATAAACTCTTGTTAAAATTTCATAACTCAATTCATGCTCATTTTCCATTTTGATCCAAAACCGTACGCCCGAAACCCTAATTTCGTGTTTTTCTTAAAACTAAATGTCATAATGGTTAAATGTTGTTATAATCTATCCTAGCATGCTTAAATAATGTTAAAATAACCACTTTATTGATTATAGAAGGAATTTGATCTTAAAACCCGCGCGTTTACGTTTAAAACCTTTAAGGTTGTGAGATATAATTTGACCCATTTTGCTTCATAGCTAACGAATCGTTATTTTAACAAAACTTTCGTTGTGTTTAAATCTTCATATTAGCAGTTTTTTATTATAACTGAAAAATTCTATTAAATGTTAAAATAAGCTTGCATGGCAATTTGGACATGTTTGTAATTATAATCCGAAGCATGGGGTATATATCGAAACTTACATAAACGTATAACTAAAAGGACTAAAAATTTCCATTTTTATCAAAGTATAACTGCAGGGAGTCTATTATGTCACTTTTAAAGTACAAGGTTTACTTGGTATAATATTTTAAATTGAAGGACCAAACTCGTAAAAGTGCAAACTCCGAGGGTATTTTTGTTGTTAACTTTTCAAACTCCAAGTGTCTAAAAATGTAACATTGTTTGAAAAAGTATAAAAATTATTCAAAACATTACCTGACAAAACTTTAAGTTAACAGCTTGTCCGAGGCTTAACATTTCCAATAATGAAATAAACGCTTAAAATTGACTCCTAAAAGCTATATTGTACCACAATACTGTGTGAGCTTCATATTAATAGTTATCATCTTGTACGTTCTGACTGAGTTGTTGGGTTTACAATTTAAAGTGCCCTAGCTCCTCAAACGTTTACTGAATGACTTCTGAATTATGATGGCCCGAACGGTGATACAATAATTCCAAACTCTTCAATCAAACTCATAACTCTTAAAACTAAAGTTCTAGAGTACAATCTTCCTAAGACTCAACATATTTACTCAGGTTGCGTGACGTGGCTGTTTACTATCATTTTGCTATATCAACATTCCCTGTTAAGATTGTGATAAGGTCGTCAGCTTTCATTTCAGAATATTTATTACATCTACCTATCAGGTGAGATTCATAGCCTCGCTTTTACTTATTTACATGCTTTATAAACCCGCGAGGGGGATACATGCTTGTTACAAACTCTTTTACATACTCGTTTATCTTATAACAATGTGATTACTTTTCAAAGACTTAGTGAATTCATAGCCTCGCATTTCAATCTTTTCATAAACCCGTGAGGGGGATACCTGCTATAAATTACGAATACAAGTTACATGCTATCTTGACATATCATTACAATTGCTGTCTAAGTTATCTATCCTACAAGTCGTTAAATTTGACTTCAAGTCATTAAATTGACTTTGGATATTAATGTGTTAGTAGTAGAAACCTACAGTCGTAAAATTTACTTCAAGTGAGTTAAATTGACTTGGATATTAATGTGTTTAGTATATAAATCCCTACAAGTCGTGAAATTTGACCTTCAAGTCGTTACCCAGGAGTATGAGGGGAAATGATACTCGCTTTGAAGCCTTCAACACATTGGAGGAAGCCATCAACATAGCCCAGAAGATTAATAGGATCAAATAATAAATGTAAATTCTATCTAGAAACAATGAGTCGCCAAACGAAAGCTTGAGGATGAGAGAAACATCATCAACAACAACAACTATCAGAATAACAACAACAAAAACAACCATAACAATGATTACCACCGACAGCAGAATAGAAGACAAGAAACCTTCAGAACTTATACTGCCACCAATGGATATACTAGAAAACTTCCCTTGTGTAAAAAGAATGTAGAAACCTTCATTCACACGTGACCTTGCAGATTCAATGTCAGGTTTGCAACAAGATAGGTCACCAGACCAAGTACTGCAAAAACAATAGGGCGACAGGAAAGCATACTTAGAGATAAACTTGCTTTTGTTCACTTTAGGTTTTCTACCCTAGAAACAACTCTCGAGGATATTCAAGTTTCATCAGAGTCTTCTTCAATCTAAAAAACTCTAATCATCAAGCTACAATCCTTTTCGTTTGTTACTTATTCTAGAATCCTGCTACGAGATACGTAGCATAAGTATCAACTCTTTTAGAGTTTCATATGTAAAGTTATCCATGAATTAATAAATGATAATACCGGTATCATCTTGTTATGGTGTGAATCAAACTCGTCAATTCTATCATGTTCAACTCTGAATACTCTCCTCATACCTTTGAAACATAAATTATCATCCTCGATTATATGGGCATCAGTACAATCAACATCTCAATATTATCTAACAATTCATGATCATATCATTTTCTACACATTACCATATCGTGTTTTTATGCTTAGGTAAACTATATAAATGATCATCTATAATTCGAAATGAATTTAGGACCCTTCTTCATTTGAATAAGAAAATTATAAATCTCCAAACTATGAATTTATAAATTCTCAGTTACAAGGAGTTGAACGCTTCTTTTTGTAAGTGACTAATTATAAATAAGTAGGCTTAAGTATATAACATACGTATAAAGCAAGTTTCTTTCAATCCGTTTTGTACAAACAATTCCTTAATCATTATCATTATTACCTTCATCATCTGTTCATTTCAAAATCTATATCTCACGTGATTAGCAACTCTCTTACAAATTCATAATCATTCCTTGACATCACTCATTTCATGATCTTCGTATTCTAAAATTTTCTATTATATTCTGCAACGTAATAACAAGGAAACACACAAGAATCTATGCAATGTCAAATGATTTCAATACCACTAGGTATGAAAATTTTTGACAAAGCCTAGTGAAGCATTCTTATTGAATGTTGACTTTTAAAGGTTAATGAATAGCGATTCTTTACGATCAGAGTAGCGTAGCAGAAGCGTGGTAGGCCCATAACCCACAGGTTCCGTAAATCAAAGTATTTCATCCACCCAGGTTCTATCAGGATCTGAAGAAATTCTATTGGCTGTCATCAAGAAGGGTTGACTTAGAAATACGAGACGTGTGAAAGGAGGTAATTATAAATCTGGTGCGTACATAATATAACTGCATCACACATGTGGACTTGTACCTTAATTAGCCTAAACTAAATTAATGCCCAGTACCCTCATCTTTCCCACAATAACATTCAATTTAAAAAAAATAAATCACAGTAACGAGAATTGTGTTAAAAGGGGTGCAGACTATAAACAACCCAAAAATTTTCATCAAATACAAACCTATATTCTATTATCATAATTGTACGGCTAATTTTTTTTTCTTTAATACATTAGATTGTATTGTCAATATCTCATTATGTCATGTGACTTACATAACTAAATAGACGAGCTCAAACACGCAACCATCTAATGGCATCCTGTCTTCATATATGTCAAGAAAACGACATAAAATGTCAAGTCAATATCTAATAATATGCTTATTACAAAGTACATTATTTCTATAATGTACCATTTGCAACGTTATATCAAAACGGGCTTTAAACCGTTATCGTATACCTCTAAACCCTAATTTCATGAAGGGTTAATATCTAAAGTGAATATACAAGCTACTAAAGCATATGTACAAGTAATATAACATCTCATTTGAAATATAAACTCCCTCTAAGTCAAGTACAAGTCTTATAAAGCACAATGTACAAATCATGAAGCATGAACTCCAAAATAGCCGTTTTACCTCCGTTTTCATTCTAGTTTCTTCATCACCACTTGTGTACAAGCTACTACACTCAATGTACAATGTGTAAACCCTAATTATTCTATTCATAAGCTTTCATACAACACAATATACACCAAAACCAAATTCAAAAGTCAGAAACCCTAACCTGAGCAAAATAGTAAATCATGACCCGTTTCTTGGTTTTTATCCATCATAACCCAAACCAACACTCAAATAAGTTGTAATAACTTAAATTACAACATTAACAATCATATCCTATCATCATTTCATCATTTCAACAACAATATTCAAGAATTAAACCCAGAAAACCCTAATCTAGTTTTAACCCTAAAACCTAAAACTAGGCCCTAGTTCAGAATCGGATCAGTCTATAAAACATAGGATCTGAGAAATATCAATAGGATCTGGATATTAAGTGAAAACACTAGGTTGTATCCCTATGTCTTGTGATCATTTTGCCGGTGGAATCAACCCGATTCGACGTCGGATGAATTAGTTACAGCCGAAATGGCAAAGGTACGCAGATTCTGCACACCTGTAGTAAATGGCTATTATCTCTAAATTTTTCTATAGTAACCCTCAAATATGTAAAACTAAACGTTGTAGAGGACTCAAATGATCTAACAATGCTCGGCTGGTTTATGAGCTTCAAACGAATTGATCAGTATGTAAATGGAAACCATTTTAAACCCGCGACTATGTTGGCTGTTCAAAAAGCAGCCAATTATAAATCAAACCAAACACCCCTAAAACATCTAGAACCACCTCCACCTTGCATTCTATCCTTCATTACTCATCCCCTAGCCTCTACACATCACCCCCCATGTGTCCTAACCTGGTTATATCAAGGACTTGGCCTCTAGTGTTGCTAACACTATAAATAGGAGCACATATACTTCATTCTAACTCATCCCACACTTCTTCTTTCTGTAATCCAATTGAGCAAAAATTCTCTGCTCCATATGATCCTAGGATCATATAAGAAGATCAGGCAAGCAAATCTTTGAAGATTTGAAGCCCCGGGAACAAGAAACAAGGCGTACGAGTGGAAATACTACCCGAAACAACCCATTTCCACCATTTTTGCTCCTTGAAGCTCAAACCCAGGTTCTAGATATTTTACTACTACTACTACACCCTTATAATGTTCATATGATCCTAAATATACTTTTGTTAAAGTTTCATAACTCAATTCATGCTCATTTTCCATTTTGATCCAAAACCGTACACCCGAAACCCTAATTTCGTGTTTTTCTTAAAACTAAATGTTATAATGGTTAAATATTGTTATAATCTATCCTAGCATGCTTAACTAATGTTAAAATAACCACTTTATTGATTAATGAAGGAATTTGAACTTAAAACCCGCGCATTTACGTTTTTAAACCCTAATTTTAACCCGTTATGGCTATCCAAGTTTTAACGAATCGTTATTTTAAACTTGCGTTGCGTTAAATCTCATTTTTAGTATATTATTTATAACTTATAAATATCTATTGAAATGTTAAAAGAAGCTTGCATGGCAATTTGGATGTGTTTTGTAAATATTATCCATGCAAGGGGGTATATATCATAACTTTCAGAAACTTATAACTAAAGGGAGTACAAATGTTATTTTATCAAAGTTATAACTACAGGGGTCTATTATGTCACTTCTCAAAGTACAATGTTTAACTTGTATATCTTTTAAACTAAGGACCAAACTCATAAATGTGCAAACTCCGAGGGTATATATTTGGCCACAGTTTCAAACTCAAGGGTCTAAAATGTAACATTTTGAAAAAGTATAAAAACATGTTTAAAACCTTACAAGACATAACTTTAATTAACGCTTCTCGTGCTTAACATTTCCAGATATTGATCAAAACGCTTAAAACCGATTATATCGTATCACAATACTAGGGAGCTTCATATTAAGAGGTTTCATCTTGGTATTACGTTCTGACTGAGTTGTTGGGTTTACGATTTAAAGTGCCCTAGCTCCTCAAACGTTTACTGAATGACTTCTGAATTATGATGGCCCGAACGGTGATACAATAATTCCAAACTCTTCAATCAAACTCATAACTCTTAAAACTAAAGTTCTAGAGTACAATCTTCTTAAGACTTGACATATTTACTCAGGTTGCGTGACGTAGCTGTTTACTATCATTTTGCTATATCAACATTCCCCGATAAGATTGTGATAAGGTCGTCCGCTTTCATAAATTTATTGCATCTACCTATCAGGTGAGATTCATAGCCTCGCTTTTACTTATTTACATGCTTTATAAACCCGCGAGGGGGATACATGCTTGGTTACAAACTCTTTTATATACTCATTTATCTTATAACAATGTGATTACTTTTCAAAGACTTAGTGAATTCATAGCCTCGCATTTCAATCTTTTCATAAACCCGTGAGGGGGATACCTGCTATAAATTACGAATACAAATTACATGCTATCCTGACATATCATTACAATTGCTGTCTAAGTTATCTATCCTACAAGTCGTTAAATTTGACTTCAAGTCGTTAAATTGACTTTGGATGATAATGTGTTAGTGTCATAAATCCTACAAGTCGTTAAATTTGACTTCAAGTCGTTAAATTAACTTTGGGATGTTAATATGTTGATATTATTAGCTCTTTAAGTCGTTAAATTGACTTTTGATAATAATGTGTTAGTGCGTTGTGCTTAGACAAGGAACAAGACCAGACAAGACCAATCAGACCAAACAGACCAAACAAGATGATAACGCAATAATGCACTATTACTATGATAATTGCATTCGTTGCAATTATTACAAATAACGGGTATATAATAACGTGACCCAAGATCATAACAATA
>BQNB010011031.1:44715-82453 GCA_026074375.1 Tanacetum coccineum
GAATTTAGCTTTGATAAAACTTGAAAAAATCTTTAAAAATAGTGTGGCCTGCCTAGTCTAGCTTTTTCATTCATCTTTTTCTTAGCTAATTTGATTTTCAAAATACTTTTTTACTGTTAATTTAAATAGTTTTAAGCATTAACTTTAAGGTCTTTCAAGTCATTTTGCCATAAGGTCCCATTTAGTATCTTAAAAATAAGCTCAAATGTTGGTATTTGTCATTCAAAACTGCTAGTTTTTCCTTCTTTTCATTTTAGCTTTTAAAAGCTTTTCCAGCTATAATTGTTAGTTAACCTCTGTCACAATAGCTTATTAGGACTAGTTTTAGGCTTGAGTTCAGTTTATTAGGTTTCCCTTTAGCTTATTGAGTTTTTAATAAGCATTAGCAAACATAGCAGTACTAACTCAAAGTTAGTACTGTTGAGTTTCTGTTAGCTTATTTAAGGCTTATTAGTGTGCTTATTTTTTTATCGTTTGTTCTTATTAAGATTAGTTTTAAGTCAGTTTTAGTCTATTTGCTTTTCTCCTTAGCTTATTGAGTTTCAAAAGTTCAAAATTTATGCTAAAAAGTCATTAGTATAAAAAAGCTTAGACTGTCACTTTCATAAGCTTATTTCTGGCTTATTTGTGTGTTTAGGAAAAAGTCCATTTGCAAAAAGTGCTTATTTTAGTGGTATTAAGTTTTTCCAAAAAAGAAATTTGCAAAATAAAAATGTTAAGGTGTTGGCCGTATTGGGAGGACTCGAACTCGAGACCTCAACCATAACTGCCAAGGACCTTAACCATCCGCGCCTTTGGGTCTTTTCTGTTAGACCTTGGGTTGCACTTGGTTTTAAGTTTTTTTTAGTCAATAAGCCTAATAAGCTGTTTGGCTTATTAACTCCTTATTTATAAGCAGTTTTTCAAAACTTTTATTTTTCTTAGAATCTATTTAGTCTTTAGTATTTTTTTTCATTTTTCCAGATTTTTATAAATTAGTTTGGTATTTTTAATTAATTTTCTAGATTAAAGTCATTTTTTATTCATAATAAATAAAATAAAAATCAAAAAAATATAATTCTTTTTCTAAAAATCAATTTTTGTTTTTTAGCATCTAGGAAAATTAGTTTGACCCTTTTAGGTTTATTTTTGCTCAAATTAGATTTTAGTGTACGTTTTATAAATCCCGTTAACGTTTTTAGCATATTCTTGTAATTGATTTTATGTGCCTTTATTTGCCCACTAGTAGAATTAGTTTTCGAAATCAAAAATCTTATCACCTTTCAAATCATTGTCCAAATAATAACAGGGTTTCAATTCATTATTCTTGGGGTAAAAACGACCCGGTGAACACTTACCGGTTAATGTACGATATTTTGTGTGATTTTCCTAATTACCTTTTTCCTAAAAGGTAGTTTTGGAATTTTAATACCATCATATTATACGTATATAATTGAAACGTATCAAATTTTTGGCGCCGCTGCCGGGGAATTGTGTTAAGATTCTCTCGTTTGAATTTGTCGATCGTGATTTGGAGAACCTTTCGTCTTCGAAAGTTACGTCTTTTGAAAAAAAAAATCAAAAATATAAAAAAAGGGAATATATATATATATCTTCTTCTTTTTACTATATATAGAAGTGTATAAATAAATAGAAAATACAAAAATATTTGCTCTTCCGGATTTTTTGATCTTTATTATGTTCTTTTAAAAACTAAAATACACAAACAATCTTATTCTCTTAAAAGAGAATTTGAGAATTCCATTAATAAGTTCTCAATCCAAAGATTCAAAAAGTAACCGTCTTGTGTCACTTACGAAAAAGGCGCACCTATTTTGTGAAATAAGCTATAAGGTGGGTATAAGGAGGGTTGTTCCAAGGAACTACAACCCGAAGGGACAAGCGTTTTTAAGGCGATTCTCTCCCACTACTTCCCCCGCTTGCTTGCGAGTTTCACTTAAGGGAGTTTCCCTAAGTTTGTTGATTATTCGGTGAAATAAAAATAATTTTTGTGGATATATTTTCTCTCCTCGTTTGTTTTATCGGTTTTATTTGTGTAGTGCATGCGCACTACAAATTCCTATTATCTAAATAATTCACCCGTAACCATTCCAAGATGTCGAAATAGACGACGTGCTCCAAACGTAGTCAAACCCGAGCTTCGTACTATCGTTAAAGTTGCACCAATGGCGGAAAATCAAACAATGGAAGAGCTACTCCAAGCACCCACGGAAGGGTATGGATAAGCTATTGTCATACCGGAAATTAATGCAGACCATTTTGAAATTAAGATGAATTTGCTACAATTGGTTCAAGCCAACCCATTTCGTGGTTTTGAGAGGGAAAATCCCCATACTCATATTAACAATTTCAAAAGGATTACCTCAACTTTGAAATTTAGGGATGTGCCTAATAATGTGATTAAACTCATGATGTTTCCATATTCACTCAAGGGGGCCGCTAGAGTTTGGTACGACAAAGAACCTCCTAATTCGATCTTAACTTGGGACGATCTCATAAACAAATTCGTGAATCAATTTTGTCCTCCCTCGAAGACTACCCACCTCAAAAATGAAATCTCTCGATTTACTCAAAAATTCGAGGAGACATTTGGAGAGGCATGGGAACAATTTAAGGAAATGCTTAGAGCATGCCCCCACCACGGATTTACGGAGTTAACCCAAATTGATACTTTCTATAATGTCTTAAATGAGAATGATCAAGACTCCTTAAATGCCGCGGCGGGTGGAAATCTTTTGACTAAGACTACTTGAGAAGCCTTGAACATAATTGAGAATAAGTCAAAAGTTCGTTATTCACGAAACAAACCGAATGTTTCTAGGATGAATACGACTTCTAGGGAAAGTTCTAGTAAGACGGATGATAGGATTGATAAGCTTGCGGACCAAATTTCGACCTTAGTTGAGATTGTTACTAAGAAAGTTGTCACTCCCGCTACGGTTAAAGCGGTTGAGGAATCTTGTGTTATTTGTGGTGGTGCCCATGCTTATTATGATTGTATTGCTACCGATAGCAATCAATCTAGTGTTTGTGCGGCAACGGGTACTTACAATCAAGTTGTCCCTCCAAATCGTGTTAGCAACCAAATGGCACCACCCGGTTTTGCTCTGTTGCAAAATAATCAAAATAGGTTTAATCAAAATCAAGGGAATAATTTTAATCGGGGAAATAATTTTCATGGTAATCAAAGTTTTCAAGCTCCAATTAATCATGCTCCAAATTTTCAAAATCAAGGATTTCAAAACCAACCTTTTCAAGCTCCTAATAATCAAGTTCAACAAGGATTTCCAAATGAGTTTTCAAATTATATGAAATCTAATGACCAAATGATGAGAAATATGCAAAATCAAATCAACTCGTTGAAAGGAGAATTTAAGAATGAAATTCAAAATACAATGAAGACGCAACAAACCGTCTTGATGAATCAACAAAATGCTTTTCAAAATAATTTGCAAAATATGTTAAGTGGATTTTTCCAAAACCATGCCTCAACTTCGGGTACTCTTCCGAGTAATACTATTCCAAACCCGAAGGGTGAGATGAAAGCAATCACTACTCGAAGTGGTGTTGCTTATGAGGGACCTTCGATTCCTACTAATCCTTCTCCCAAAAAGGTAGTGGAACGAGAAACCGAGGAGACAACGGATAAGGAGCAAACCAATTTCCAAGGAAGTACCGCTCACATCCAACCTCCGGTTAACCCCATTCCTATTCCGGAACCCGATGTTCCGAAGACTTTACCTAAGCCTAATATTCCATATCCTTCTAGACTTAATGATCAAAAGCTCTGTGAAAAAGCTACGAATCAAATGGAGAAGTTCTTTCAAATCTTTCAAGATTTGCACTTCGACATTAGCTTCGCGGATGCTTTACTTTTGATGCCAAAATTTGCCTCTACGATTAAGAGTTTGCTCACGAATAAGGATAAGTTGTTTGAATTAGCTAAGATACCGTTGAATGAGAATTGTTCGGCGATGCTCCTTAAAAAGCTTCCCAAAAAGCTTGGAGATCCCGGCAAGTTTCTTATACCATGTGATTTCCCGAGAATGGATGTATGTTACGCCTTGGCCGATCTTGGCGCTAGCATAAATCTTATGCCTCATTCCATATGGAAAAAGCTTTCCCTACCC
Organism: Tanacetum coccineum; assembly: GCA_026074375.1. Taxonomy (NCBI): domain Eukaryota; kingdom Viridiplantae; phylum Streptophyta; class Magnoliopsida; order Asterales; family Asteraceae; genus Tanacetum; species Tanacetum coccineum. The sequence goes on from BQNB010011031.1 coordinate 48,846, forward strand.
GAACTTACCCCCACTCGGATGACTTTCGAGTTAGCGGATCGATCCATTACTCATCCTAAGGGAGTCGCGAAGACGTCTTCGTCAAAGTGGGGAAGTTTCACTTTCCTACCGACTTTGTTGTTGTTGATTTTGATGCCGATCCTCGGGTTCCCCTCATTTACGGAGAAGAAATAACCCTTCGGGTTAATGACGAAGCAGTAACTTTTAATCTCAATCAAACTACGAGATACTCCTCTACATATGATGATATGTCGGTAAACCGAATAGACGTCATTGACATTTCTTGTGAGGAGTATGCTTAAGAAGTGCTTGGTTTTTCTAATAATTCTATGAGTGGCAATCCCACCCCGACTTTTGAGCCCATTATTTTAGACTATTCTCCTTCTTTCACACCGTTCGAGGGAAGTGACTTCATTTTGGAAGATATCGAGGCTTATCTCAAAGATGATTCAATTTCACCGGAAATTGATCATGCCGATTTTGATCCGGAGGGAGATATTTGCTAGATTGAAATATTGTTAAATAATGACCCGTTTCAACTCCCTCTGATGGACCTAAAGCAAGTAGAAGTGACTAAGGCAAAACCTTTAATTAAAGAGCCTCCGGAATTAGAGTTAAAAGATTTACCATCTCATTTGGAATATGCTTACTTAGAGGGAACCGATAAGTTACCTGTGATTATTGCAAAAAGTTTAAAAGATGTTGAAAAAGAAGCTCTCTTAAAGGTGCTTAAATCACATAAACGGGTCATTGCATGGAAAATCACCGATACAAGGGTATTGACCCTTGGTTTTGCACTCACAAAATCTTGATGGAGGAAGATTATAAACCCTCGGTACAAAGTCAAAGACGGGTTAACCCAAAAATTCATGAGGTAATCAAAAAAGAAGTTATCAAACTCCTTGATGCCGGAATGATTTACCCGATCTCTGATAGTCCGTGGGTAAGCCCCATTCATTGTGTACCCAAGAAAGGTGGTATAACCGTTTATAACTGTAGTTGCAATGAAGATAATGATTTGATTCCAAACACGATTAGTTTTAGGGTGGAGAGTTTGTATTGACATTTCGGAAATTAAATGAAGCTCTCTCGTAAAGATCATTGTCCGTTGACATTTATGGACCAATGTAAAAGATTAGCCAAAAATGAGTTTTATTGTTTTCTAGATGGATTTTCGGGGTATTTTCAAATCCCAATAGATCCACAAGATCAAGAGAAACCACTTTTACATGCCCTTATGGAACTTTCGCTTTACCGTCCGCCTTGCCATTTGGCTTGTGTATGACTGTGCGCCGGTACTTTCACAAAGGTGTATGATGGCCATTATTTCCATGTTATGTTCGAAAATAGAATTATGGGAAGTTTTCATGGATGATTCTCGGTTTTTGGGGACTAGTTTGCTTCTTCTATGCCTCTTCGCCATATTTATAGATTTAAAATGCCTATAAGGTGTGAGAAGGACACCGAATTTAGTTCACTCTAAATTGGGAGAAGTGCCATTTTATGTGTAGAGAAGGAATTGTATTAGGGCATAAAATATCAAAGTCCGAGATTAAGGTCGATCGAGCTAAAGTCGATGTTATCGCTAAGCTACCTCATCCAACCACCGTAAAAGGTGTTAGGAGTTTCTTAGGTCATGCTGGTTTTTACCGACGATTTATTCAAGACTTTTCTAAGATTGCTAGACCTATAGCTCACCTCCTTGAGAAAGATGCACCGTTTGTGTTTTCTCAAGATTGTATTGATACTTTTGAGACTCTTAAAAAGAAGCTTACCGAAGCTCCGATCTTAGTTGTCCCCGATTGGAACCTAGCTTTCAAACTTATATGTGATGCTAGTAATTTTTCGATTGGTACGGTTTTGGGACAACGTAAGACGAAGCATTTTTAGCCTATACATTATGCTAGTAAGACAATGACCGAAGCTCAAATTCATTACACTACGACGGAAAAAAAATGCTTGTCGTAGTTTATGCTTTTGAAAAGTTTCGGCCATATCTTGTCTTATCTAAAAGCATAGTGTATACGGATCACTCGGCTCTTAAATAACTTAATTGAGTAATACAAGAGGCCTAAGCGGAGATTGGCTCGGTGGAGTTCTCCTTCCTACAAGAATTTGATATCATACATCCATGATAAAAAAGGAATGGAGAATTGCGGCCGATCATGTTCTAGACTTGAGAATCCTCATAAAGGATTGTTAGTATTAACAGACATAAATAAAAACAATGTTTCTTTTGTAATTTGGAATTATATCTCAGTGCGAAGTACCATGGTTTGCCGACTATACAAATTGTTACCATGCAGGGAATTTTTTCGTGAAAGGGGATGTTGTCCACAAAAAGATAGAAATTCTTTAAGGACGTTAAACATTACTTTTGGGATCGATCCACTTAACTTTATTTCTGGAATTTGTGCGTGATCATAATCATTCGTCGGTGTGTGCCATGGTCACAAAAGAAGCTATGATAGTCACTCAATGCTTGTCAAGGGGGACCACACGGGGGCCATCATGGTTGATATTTTCACCGCTAAGAAGATTTTTGATGCGGTTTCTTTGGCCAAACCATATATCGAGATGCCCGGGCTATGATAATATCTTGTGTTTCGTGTCACGTCAAGGCTAAATTTTCAACTAAGATATGAACATTGCCATCAAAACTCTTTTCAAGTTTGTGAAATCTCTTGATGTATGGTGGTATCGATTTTATGGGTCAATTTCATCTTCATGAGGGAATTAAGTTAATGATCGTAGCCGTTAGACTACTTTTAAAGTGGGATAGATAGCGAAGGCGCTCCCCTATAATGATGCTAGAGTTGTTAGTTAATATTCTTTATCTCTTTTGCCACCGTTTTGGAAATCCTAGAGCTATTCATTATGCGATCGTGGGACCATTTTTGTAATGTATAAATTGCTTTAAAGTGAATGTACTTGTTTGTTCGGGGTCTCCACCTCTTCGTCCTAGCTACCGAGTATCTATCACAAACGGTGGACAAGTGGACGGTTTCAATTCGTCGGCTTGAATATAGTATGCATTGAGAGGACGCGTTGGTGATAAGTGCATCTTGGTTCACCGATAAGGTTGAGAGCTCTTAATGGGCAATTTCAGTACCGCTTTCATAAAACAGCTAATTGTTTGTACTCCATCCCTATAAGCTCGTATTAAGGAAAATGCGCTTGTTCATCTACTAATCTGAGTTAGAGCATAAGGCATATTGGGCCTTGAAAAAATGCTTGATTTTCGATCTTAAAACCCGTGGTGTGCATCACCGTAAACTTCACTTAATGAACTTAATGAGACTTCGTGTTTGCAGACGAGTAATTATTTTGTATATAAGGTGGAACGATGAAGCTTCACGGATCTCTAATCAAAAACCGCATTTCAATGTTGGTGATCAGTTATTACTCTTCAATATTCTCGTCATATAAAGGATACTTCTCGGGTAAGCTTAAACTCGTTGGTTGGGACCTTTCACCATCACCCATGTTTTCCATCTGGTAACCGACGTGTTATCTCACCGATGGTCGAGAAACTTTAAGGTGAATGGTCATCGTGTGAAGCATTACTTTGGAGGAGACATATGATTAATAAACTTTCACTTACTTATACATATAAATATAATAAATAATTATATAAATACATATAGTAAGTAAATCTTAAAATAATCAATGAAATCCGGGTAGTATAGGAATATTTTCCCGGGTCGTAGTCCCAGCGAGGCGTGAATTTGAAAATCGAGAGTCGGTTTGAATTTCAATGCTTGAATGGAAAAGATATGGGGTTGAGTTTCTAAAACTACTAATAATATGCAAAAACGAATAAAAGAAAACCTTAAACAAAAGCAATTTAAGAAAAACGCAAAAACGGAAATTTAAACCTAAAACTACGGGAAAGCATAAAAAGGCAAATGATTATCTTAAAATTCTACAGGAAGCATAAATAAGGCATAAGAATGAAATCCTAAGTCTACGGGAACATAAAATTAAGGCAATTAGGCTTAAATCACAAAAACGAGAACGAAAATTAAAAACGAACGCGACTAAAAACCTAAAATATGAAAAATTAATCCTAAAGTGAATTTTTCACTTCTAATCTACTCTAGGTGACTAAAAATGAAGAATAAAAAAGACTAGACTAAAAACGGAGCTAAAACGAGCTCAAAAATGAGAAAACAAAAAACGAGGTCGAAACCCGTTCTTTAAAAAGTAAAATTTTGCAAAACTGACCCTACGAAAGATTTTCTATTTTTCCTAAGTGCATACTGATAAAATAAAATTTTCTAAAAAAGAAAAATATTTTTTTGATTTTTATTTAATTTATTATAATTAAAAAACAGTTTAAATGAAAATAAATGATAAAAAATATCAAACGATTATGAAAAATTCTGAAAATTTCAAGGAAATTGCATTATACTACAAAGGTTATAAGAAAATTTTAAAACTAAAAATTCAGCTTAAAAATAAGCTGTTATTAAGCTAAAATGGGTTGGATGCTTATTGAGCTGTTTGGGCTTATATAATTAAAGAAACAAACTCATACCGGATGAGCTATTGTAGCACAGCGGTATGAGTTTGTGTGGGAGGGGGCTTAGAAAAGGGGGAGGTCCAGGGGTCGAGCCTGGGCCTCTCTCTTTTTATAAAACATTTTTTTTTCAAAAACTTTTTGAACAAAGTTTTTAATAAGCTCAAAATAAGGACTTTTTGAAAAGCCACTTTTGCTAAAAACTTAAGAATAAGCCAGAAAATAAGCCAAAACCCAACAGATCACCAAAAAGTACTTTATTTTACAATAAGCCTAAACTGTTGGCTTTTTAATGACTTAATAAGCTAACAAGAAAACTAAATAAGCTAAACAGACCTAGGACTAGACATTTTAAGCAACTAAGAAAAACTGACTTTTTGTAAAACTTAAGAATAAGCTAATTATAAGCAAAGAAAAAGCTGCCTGTTTGCCAAAATGAACTAAGAACTAAAGACTAACTTTTAGGCTTTTTTTTACTAATAATCATAATGAAAAGGCAAATAAGCAATAATAGACAAAAGACTATACCTAATAAGCTCACAGGATCAAAGATTAACTCACTAATAAGCCTGAAATGAGCTTATGAATTTAGCAGTACTAACTTTAAAGTTAGTACTGCTAGTTAAATACTTAAGACTGCTAGGCTATTAAAGGGAAATAAGCTGAGGGAAAAGCAAACTAAGCTAAGGCAGAAGGCTAACTAACCTAATAAGCTAACAACAACTAAAATAAGCCAAAAGTAATAAGCAAATAAGCCAGAAAACCTAAATAAGCTAAGGGTCCAAATTGGCAGACCAAACAGTCAAAGTGGGCTCTTTAAGCTTAAAAATAAGCTACCTAGAAGGGGGATTTAGGGCTTAAAACTTATATGAGCTTAAAGGGTCCTACAAACTACAATAAGCTAAAAAGAAAAGGGAGTTTGAAATAAGCTACACTATGAAAAAGGCTTAGGGAAAAAGCTGTTTTACATCAGCATATGCTGAGTTTGAAAATTTTTGAAAGGGAGAACATGGCTTATTGCAGACTAAAAATAAGCTAGAAAAAGCTGATTAATTTGTAAAATGAGCTCAAAAATATAAAAACCATACTCTAAACTACTTGTGCTGTAAAAATTAGACTCTTAATCAAACACTAACCTAACTAAATTTAGGATTAAAAAGTAAAAAAAATTAAGACTCTAAAGGACTTGACAGTTTTATAGCAAAACACAAACCAAAATTGCAGACCTATGTAACCTTGTTTCTAAACCATTTTGAGACTTAAACTTGCATGAAATGAACAACAAAAAGCAATGAGCAAAGATCTAAACATATAAGCAGTTTGACTAAGCCTATGAATAACAAATTCTAAGCATGATTAGAAATTACCTAGCACTTGATCTTTAAACTTTAAAAACTAGTAAAAACTGTCTTATGTACTAACTTTAAGCTGATCAAAACTAACTTAAAAGCCAAAGTGCAGCATAACCCTCTTTTGACCCCTTTTAGAACCTTAACCCAAACACCCCTTAAAGTCTTAAAACCAATTTTAACTTTTCAAAAACTGAATTTTAAAGAACAACAAGGTAAGACCAGATAATAATTAGCTTTCTTAAGTAACTTTGAGCATTTTCGAACCAGCAATAAGCACTAGAATTAAACAAAAGCAAATAAGCAGTAAAAGCACTCAAAAGACAAATTTTTGCATAAACTTAAAATTTCATTAAAACATAATTTGATTACAAAGCTTAAAGTTAAAATGACAAGATTAAAAGACATAAATAAAAAAAAACATTAAAAACTAAAACTTAATCTACTCCCTCATTACATCTGTCTTCTTTCTTTTTATAAGCTGTCAAGCTTCTTTGCATTGTGCTAGTTGTGTTTCTTTTGTGAGAGCTTCAAAGCATCATCTACACCCTTCAATCTCCTTGGAGCCCAAGTCTATAGATCCTGACCCTTGATCTTTCCTCTGACGAATTGGGTGAATGGGGATTGCCATGGTGGATTTGTAGGTTAGTGGTGTGGGGTAAACTGTTTTGGAGTGGGGTGGGAGAGTGGGGTTGGTTATTGTCGTTTGTTGCAGGGTACGAATGAAAACGATGGGTGTACAGTAGTGTTGGCGGGAAAAAAAAGTTATAAGGGTGCAGGGGAAAACTTTGGTGAGATGGCAAGATGAACCCCTGAAGTTGTATTGTAATCTTGCAATGAAAGTCCTTGTGGTGGTGTAATTGTTTTTAGGGTTGGCAAATTTGGTCCTTGAAAGAGTGTTGTGATATTTCAGTACAAGTCCATAAGGACTAACGATCGTTAGGGGTAAAAAAGGGTTGGGTGCTAACGGGGGTATTATGTTTGGGCCAGTTATATGAATTGGGCCAGTTTTAATTTTCAAATGGAATTGGGCTTTTAGTCTTATAAGATTTCAATATAAAAGCTTAATGGGCTGTCCCGGCCCATTTAATGGGTACGGGTCGGCCCATTAACTTTTTCTTCGGTTTTGGCTCCGAGTTTGACTGTTGACTTTTCCAGAGTTGACTTTGACTTTTTTTTTTGGCTTTTGGCTTCGATTTGACTTTGTCTTTTCACGCTTTTCCATTCCGTGCTTGGTTTTGTCCGTTTTCGCTTGATTTTTCGTCCTTTAGTGAATATCCGGTACCTGCACGGTACAAACACAAAAACAAGCATATTTATGGCATTTTATGTGCGTTTTTGGTCGTTTAGGGTTGATTTATTAGGTAAAAGGTATGTGTAATTAAACGCATACCAACATACCATCGAAGGTTGTCCCGGATCTCCAAACTTTCCCCATGGACAACTAAATGCGGGGATCGAGTCAAGCTATGTGACTCGGTTACCAAAAACAAAGCGCTTCGTGGGAGGCACCCCATGCTTATCCATCTTTCTTCTTTCTTCTTTCTAATGTGATGTGAGGAGGCTTGTACTCTTCTGTTAGCCTCAAAATATTGAGTCGAACAATGGAAGTTCGTTTCATATCGAAGATATACTACCCCATACTAAAATCAAACATTGTCTTCAATGTTTCCTAGCCTTAAGATTTAAAACCCATACTAGAAACTCAAAAAGGTGAATGCATGAACTCAAACATAAAGAAAGTATCACAAAATCTTTAGCCATTTATTAAGTGTGCCTTAAAGATATAATGTTTAGACGATATAATCTTTAGGATATCGGATTTCCCCAAAATAATGGCAAGCAAAGGCTAGGAAGCGCAAGTGGATCGGGACAAAACACCAAACACGAGAGTCTTTAGTAAATTTGGGTCAATCCTGCAAACAATCACAAGTACAAACACAACAGGAAACGGTCCTTCCCCATTACAAACTGCACAATCAAACACACAAACGAAGAGTACATGCATCCTCACAACACGTTAGAAGTAAGATAAGAAAATAGAAAATGGTAAGCATGGGGATGCACCAAACGAAGCGTTTTGTTTTTGGTAACGAGTTTTCACCATAGCTTGACTCGAATCTTCCGAGTTCATTCATCCTTGGAGAGTGTAAATGGAAGAGAAAAATCTCACAATCGGGCTTTCAGTATGTTTGGATAAACATTTGGCACACATGAAGTTCCATCCCGATGAGACGCCACGGCTCTAAGTAGAGAGTGCCCGGGTCAAAAATGGTATCTCATTTTTGGTGAGGAAAAGTCAGGAGTAACCTAGGGTAGTGTGAGAAATCTAGAATGGAAGGAAAATCCAAGTGGATACAGTGAAGGAATTGTCAACTTAAACATTAAATCTCACCCTCCCATGGTTAATCATTCATCTCATTAAGCCTCTCTACATTGTTGTTCACTGGTTTATCAGGCTCAATATTGAAGGTTAAACGTTCTTGAGGATGGAATTCATTCGTTAAGCAAGTTGTCCTATAATGTCTTCTTCCGAGTCAAAATCACTTTCAACACCTGGTAGTATCGAATCATCTTGTCCGGAAAATATATCGATCTCTTCCCTATTGGGGTCACTATCCTTAATGCGAGTAGTAGATATGGGAAGAGACTCGATGATTGTATGAAAATTTTCCAGTGACTGGGAAGATGAATTACTGCATAGCAACGACATTCGATTGATGTAATCCTCGTGCTCTTTAACAATTCTTGGAGGAATCGTGATAAGCTCACCGGTGAACTCATGGTGAAGAGGATCACTTTTGGGAGAAAAAGTTATCAAAAGTTCACTCTCTGGTTCATTCCTAAGTTGTTGTGATTCATGATCAAAAAACACTTCGGGATAAAAATTATGGGTAGTATCCTCACTAAGCAAACTCTCAAGATAGGTTACGTCTCCTTCTGAGTCAAAATAGCCTTCAATATGTATAGGAACTTCGATAGCTAGAAAAGCATCGATCTCATCATTATCGTCTCCCGGATCGAAACACTCAACCTTATCGGAAAAAGGTGTGTAAGGTAAAAGTGGCTCATCAAAAACTTTGGAGTTCTCGTTCTCGACATCTTCTTCCATCTCGTTAAAGAGAGGATTTTCGTTACTGGAGTTGAAATTAAATTCAAAAAGAGAGTTTGAATAAATTTGAAAATTTTCTTCATGAACATCCTTCTTAAGAATTGAATCGTCATTTCCCGGTGGAAATGGGTTAGGAAGAGTGAATTCATCGACGAATTCCTCAAGAAGATTATCACTAGTCTTCACCGGAGAAGAACTAGGAAGAAGAGCGTCAGAATGAATAATGGTACTGCCACTAAACTGCTCATCTTTCGAAAAATCAATGATAGAAATAGCGTGAGCAAATTGCTTATTCTTGTTTTTCTCAGATTTATCAGCATAAAAGACAAGTTCATCATTTCCTACTCTTAATGTTAATTTTTCCTCGTATAAATCAATGAGAGATTTTGTAGTCCAAAGGAAAGGTCTCCCTAAAATAATAGGCACTCTCGGGCCTGGTTCAAAATTAACCAAAACAAAATCAGCAAGAAAAGTGAAACGATCAACTCTAACTACAACATCCCCGGCTATGCCCATTAGGTGCGTAACGGTACGGTTAGCAAGCTCGAGTGTCATTCGGGTAGGCTTCAACAAGCTCAAGGCAACGTTTGCTTGTAGATAGAATGAGACAAAAGGTTTATGCTAGCTCCGGAATCAGCTAAAGCATTAGTCTTATAAGTTCTTGTAGAGCACACGGAATAAGAAATTTTCCTGGATCTTTGAGCTTCTCGGGAACTTTGTTCAAGATGATGGCAGAACATTCAGCATTTACGGTTGTAATGGCAATTTCCTCAAGCTTCTCTTTGTTTCTTAATAAAGCGCTTAACCATTTGTTGAATTTCGGCATTTCGATGAGAGCATCTTTTTAAACAATTTCTAATCGAAGTTGTTTAAATACAAACTTCATAAACCTGCTTGCTGAGTACTGGGTTTATCTTTCTCTCTTACTTTCATCCTCTCGGGGTATGGAAGTTTAAGTTGATATGAATTAGGCTCTTGAATAACAGTTTTCTTAGCTCTTGGTTTTAGAATTTCAATAAAAATGGAATCTTGATCCTCCGGAGGTGGGCTTTGTGTGGTACTTTCTGAACCTGGTTTTTGCACTTTGTCTATTCACGTCTCCGGGTTTCGTTCTGGTTATTTAGAGGTGTAGGTATAAACAGGGTTGAGGAAACAAGAGGAGTCGAAGGTCCTTCACAAGTTTTACCGCTTCGTGTGGTGATAACATTAACATGCTCGCGAGGGTTAGTCACGGTTTGACCTGGAAGAGCACCCGATCTCGAGGTAGAGGCAGTATTGCTATTGTGATAATTTTGCATAAAACTTAACATCATGTTTTGAAAATCATCTTGCTTCTTTTGAGAATCATTAAAGCTCTTTTGAAAATCATTTTGATTCCTTTGAAAATTATCCAATTTCATTTGCAATTGATTCATATTGAGCTTCATTAGCCTTTCGTGTAGGCTTAATTTAGAGTTTGTCACCGGTGCTTGTTGAGACGGTGGGCTTGATAAGTCAAGAGCTTGATAGTTTAAGCCCGAGTTAGCTCTCTTGGGTATACTTGATTTCCCTTGGTTAATTATTCCCTTGATTCCTTTGTACCCTTGGTTAGGTTATACCTTGTTTTTTGATTGAAACGGTTTTGGTTGTTTTGAATCGGTGGAAAACCAGAAGGTCGGATTTAGTTTGCAACCATCGAAGGTCTAGAATTGGTATTTCCTTGATTAAAATTGGCTGCAGCAGCTTGTGAAACGTACTCTTGAATGTTGTCTCGAATTAACACTTGCCATCGGTGGCTGGACAATTTCTATAAGAATGAGCACCTTTACAAGTTACAACTCTGCTTGGCCCGCTTTTACAGGATCCGTGCGGTGAGCTTGCGGCTCTTGTTTGATGAATAGCATAGTCTTCATCATATTCTTAAGTTCAGAAACTTCGGTTGTAAGAGCAGCAACATCGGGTGAAATTCCGGGGGTAGATGAATTCGAACTTACTTTGGCAACGACTGCCTTGTTTCGTGAATTATGAACCTTGGATTTACTCTCGATAATTTTCAAGCATTCAATGGCATCTTATCCAAAAAGTTTCCACCTGCAGCCAGAATTCAACGAATCTTGTTCATTAGCATTCAAAGCCATTGTAAAGTATCTAGTTGATGTAATTCTTGAAATCCGTGATGTGGGCTATGCTCGAAGGAAGGTACATTTAAAATCGATCCCAAGCCCCGTAAAACAGATTCGGTTATTTAAATCTTTGTTGAAAATCTCGTGATTTTTGTTACGAGATTTGTGTGGGAGGTGGGGTTTTTGAAGGAGGAAAGAATTGATTAATGAATTTTGAAACAAGATCATCCCATGTCAAAATTGATTGAGGAGGTTCTTTCTCTAGCCAAATCCGGGCTGAACCTTCAAGAGAAAATGGAAAAAACATAAGCTTAATTGACGTGCTCGGGATGTCCGGGAATCTCATCGTTGAGGTGATCTTATTGAAATAAACGGATAGTGAGATGTGATCCTCTTTATCATGTCCAAAAAAAAACTGTTTGTTTTGAACAAGATTGATCAAACCATGCTTTAACTCAAAATTAGCATTGATTTTAGGAATTACGATTGCATCCTCGTACCCCTCGGTGGGTGCTTGGAGCAATTCCGCCATAGTCCGGTTATCAGCCATCGGAACTAGGGGAGGATTAACAAAAGGTTCTACTAAATTAAATGGTTCTACAACAGCCGGCTGGGCTTGTTGTTGATGGTTATGGTTGCGGGTTTGAGAACGAGTGCGCATGCACAAAAATAGAAAAAGAAAATTTAAACTAAATTTTTTTTATTTTTATTTATTCTTTTTTTTAACAAACTATTTTAACGGATAACGAGATAGACAACTTAAACCAAATAATCAAATTTACTTCACGGTAGCTCTTAAAAATTTTACTTTTTAAGGTGAGCCGTATTTCGTAAATGACACAAATGGTAAGTTTTTAAATCTTTGATTCGAGTTGGGAACTTACTAATGGATAATACCTCAATTGAAGGTATTATTTGTTGGTGTTCTTTTACCAACTTTGTTTATTTTATTTTTTATTATGGACAATTTTTTTTGATTTTCTTTTTTTATATAATAACTATACTAAAAGAAAAGAAAAATATTTTTTTACTTTTTGTATTTTTTTATTTTTTTATTTTTTTAATTTTTGATTTTTTTAACAAAAAACAAAACTTTCAAAAATGAAAGGGTCTTCAAATCACGATCAACAAACTTCAAACGAGAGAATCTTAATCACAAATCCCCGGCAACGGCGCCAAAAATTGATTCGCTAGAATCTATATATACGTAATTATAAAAATATATAATATGATGGAAAATTACCAAATTACCCTTGAGGACAAAGGTAAAAAGGAAAATCTTCACAAATATATATAATATAATACGTATATAAACCGGGAAGTATGATTCCCGGGTCGTTTCCCCAACGATTTGTGAAATTGAACCACGTATGATCGTTCGGCATGATTTGAATTGGAAACAAAGATTGAGTTGATTATCTACTTCTACAAATTAAAATAAACAAATTATAACAATTAAGCATGAAATCAAATAACGGGAAATCAAATTTTAACTAAAAACGCAAAACGGGAACCCTAAACGGCAATTAAAAAACCTAATTTTTCAAAATTAAACCTAAAATGAATTTTTCTTTTTAAATGGACTCTAATTGACTAAAAAAGTAAGTTTTTAAGAAAACTAGATAAATACGGAGTGAAATGAGCTTTAATCGCGAAAAAAGAGATCTGGGAACGAATCCGTTCTTTATAAGAAATTTTGCTCAAATTAAACCTACGAATGCAAAACTAATTTTCCTAGAAAATTTCATGATTAAAGAAAATTTTTCTAAAAAAGATTTATATTTTTTTTGATTATTTTTCTATTTTTTATATTTTTTAAAGTTTTTAATGAAATTAAATGTTTAAAAATACTAAACTATCTATAAAAATTCTAGAAAAAATACGAAAAATAGCTAATACTAATTAGAACCTAGGAAAAATAAGCTTAATGTCACAGCTTTATCGAATATAAGCCACGAAAATAAGCTAAAACTATCTTATAGATTAACGGGGAAAAATTGTATAAAAGATTAAATGTTGCAGAGTCTAACGAAAAGACCCAGGGGCATCCGCGAAGTGGTACGTGGTGTGGTGTGTGTGTTATAAAAGGGTTGAAAGTGTTGAGGTCGGGGGTTCGAGTCTTGCTCACCCCCGATTTCCACCTTCCCCTTTTTTTATATGAAAACTTAAAAAAGCAAAGTTTTAGAACAACTTAAAATAAGCATTTTTAATAAAAGAAATTTTTTATGAAAAACCCTAAATAAGCTAGAAAACAGCTAAAAAGCAAACATACTACTCTAACTTTATTTTTTTTGAGCTTTTCTTAAACTTATTAATCTATTAAATACTATATAAAGCTTAAAGCTTATGACAAATTAAGATACTAATAAGCTAATTCTAACCTAAAGAGCTAATTGAACAAGAATAAGCACACAGAATAAGCCATAAGCTAGTAATTCAAAATAAGCACTTATGAAAAACACTTAAAACCAAACAGTCCCTAAGACACACTTGGGCTTAAATTTAAGCAAGCAATTAAGCCTTTTAAGAAGTGAAACTTGGTAGCTTAAAGACTTTTAAAATAAACTTTTTGAAAAGACTTGGGAAAAACTATAGCTTATTAAAAAAGCTTAACTAAACAGACAGTTTACTCAGCTTATGCTGAGTTTGGTTTTGAAAAATGCTTATTTAAAAGCTAAAAACAGATGACAAATTATGCTAAATTTTGAAAACTAAATCTTAACTAATGAAATATGACCTAAAAGCTACTTATAACCTGAAAATCAAAAGCTAAATGCTATTTTAACCCTACTGAAAATGAAGCTAGAAATTATACTTATGCATTTTTTTTATCTATCTGATGCACTTGGTAAAATGGGTTAAACCTAAATGCAGGTGACCTTAAGGGTCAATCCTGCTTTGTACACACCAAATAGGATTCATCATACCGGAATGAGCATTGAGTTACACATATTGTGATTATGGTAGGGTTGAGAGAGTTACAAACACTAAATAAACAATTACCAAGCTTGAGAAAGCTTGGATCAAAAACCACTTAAAAAGAAAACTTCCCCTAGTCTACAAGCTTAGAAAATAAGCTTTAATTTGCTAAGTTTTGAAATCTAAACTATGAAACCACCCTCACTACTGATTTTAACCTATATTGAAACTAGTTAAGAAACATTCATTAATTGATTTTGACTTTTGAAAGTTAAAGACGTCTAATCCAAACACTCCTTTAAAATTTATAGATGCTAATTAAGCTTATGAATATGAAATCTATTGAGCACAACCTGGATACCCGGATATCGAGCAGCTAATTATACCTAATATAATCCTATTTATACTGATAATAAGCCCAATTAATAAGCTATAGAACACTAACTATTTTCTTTTGGTTTTTAATGCTTTATAAGATAACATGAAAATAAGACTACTAAACTACTAAACTCAAAGTGCATCTAATCAAAACCACATTCATTAAGCATATAAAATTTTAATAAGCACAAATAAGAGATAAAAGCAACAATTAAGAATAAGGAACTAAGAATAATTTTAGAAGACATTAAAGCTTAAATGAAATAACTTACTTTAACCTTAGTAAAACAAAGGTATCAAGACTCAAATTGATGTTGTCTACAAGCTCTGGCTTTCGTTATTGTAAATAAGCCAGTATAAGTCCTTATGAGCTCTTCCAGGTTAAGCTATTTCCTTAAGTCCAAAATCCAAATAGCATGGGTATTACAGCTAATTTTAAGGTCATTAATAGTTTAGGTACTTATAAACTCAAATCAGCTTATAGACTTAGATGAGCTAAAATGAGCTTATTTTGAGCTTTGTGAAAGCAATAGCATACACATTTGTATCTTATTAAGGAGCTTATAAGTGAAAAATAGATTATTATAAAAACTAAATGATCGTTTTTTATTAAACTTAACGGATTACAGATGATTAGAAATTGAAAGTTACAAAAGTTGAAAGAGGAAAAATTACATTTTAAAACTAAAAATTACATAAGCTATTGAAAATAAAGGTTTGCTAGGAAAAGAAGATGATATGTGAGTGTGAAGAGGCTTTTATAGTTGACAGCGAGAAGTCTTCTAGTGTCAGTCCTTTCACGCTCCCTTGAATCCTGTCCCTCCATTTCTTCTAATGATTGGATCTCAATTGGGGTCCGTTAGATCAAATCTTAGCTCACACGGATTGCCAGCGTGGCAATCCGTAATGTGACACTCCTGTGCTTCTTTCATGAACGTTTTAGTGTAAAATCCTTATTCCTCATGTGTTTGTTGTCAGAACCGCGTGTCATTCCCTTTGGGAATTGGCCAATGTGAGTGAGAGATGATGTAATACTCTGCCAATGTGTACTTAGCCACTTGAATTACCCTTCCATGCCCTTAATTTGCACTTGCCTTGATTTTGATCTCGTGGTGAAAGGAAGAAGACGGTGAATAGTAGTAACAACATTTCCCGTGCCATTTCTTTTATAAAGGGTGCGTTTGATTTCGTTGACCCGGGTTATAATTTTTGGGCTTATAAGGGTTTTGGGCCCGAGATGTGTTTGGGCTCGGGCTTATTGGATTTGTTATAAGGGATTAACGAGTGTTAACTCTTATAAACAAAGAGAGTTAACACCGTTAGGGTTTAGGGATTTTTTTGTAATTTGGTTAACTTTGAGGGACTGATTTGGGAATTTTTGGGTTTTGTCTTTTTGTGGTTGACCATTGTTGACCATGAGTTGACTTTTGTTGACCTTTGATAGCATTCTCCCGGCTCTTGTATTCTCTTTCCTTTCCCGTGTCCGTGATTGTCCGGTTTTGACCGTTTTCTTGAGATTTTTGCATTATCCGTACCTACACAATCACAAAGACAAAACAAGCAATATTCAAGCATTTAAAGCACAATTTTATCTTTTTAGGGCCATTTTTGATATAAAATGGATATGTGTTTTCACACATATCAAAAATCTTTCATTGGGACCTAACAAGTGGTATCAGAGCGTAGCTTGTAGAGAACTCTGATTAAGAAGACATAAAACCAGATCTTGAACTTCTTCTTCTAATACAAGATATTGGTGAAGAACCTGCACCACAAATGGCACCCATTAGAATATCCTCATGTAGTCGTACTTCTGTAAAAACTTACCAATTCTCAGAAAAGGTGAATACACCCTTTGGAGCATGAGGATGGAGAAGTACCTCACAAAACTGATTATGCATTGTGGCAAGTAATCATGAATGGTGATGAACCTGTGCAAACAACAAAAGATGAAAATGGTGTTGAAACTGAAGTACCTCCAAAGACTGCTCAAGCACTATTACAAAGACAAAGAGAAAGAAAAGCTAAAAGTATTTTGCTTTTGGCTATTCCTGATGAATATCAACTAAGGTTCCATGGTATAAAGGATGCTAAATCTTTGTGGGCTACTATCAAGAGTAGGTTTAGTGGTAATGTTGAATCTAAGAAGATGCAGAAGAATGTCTTGAAGCAACAATTTAAAAACTTTTATGTATCTGACACAGAAGGCCTAGATAAAGCATATGATAGGTTTCAAAAACTTATCAGCCTACTAGAAGTTCATGGTGCAGCTGTCTCTAATGAAGATGCAAATCAGAAATTCTTAAGAGCTCTACCTTCATCATGGAATAATGTTGCTTTAATTATGAGGAACAAAACTGGTATAGATGATTTGGATATAGATGATCTGTACAATAACCTCAAAGTGTTTGAAGCTGACATCAAAAGTTCATCTAGATCATCTTCAAACTCTTAGAATGTGGCCTTTCTCTCTACAAAAGACCCTAATAGTATTAATGAAGTTAATACTGCTAATGGTGTTTCTACTGCATCAGGCCATAATTAATAAGGCCAAGCCTCTTCATCATCATATACTGATGATCTAATGTTCTCATTCTTTGCTAATGAGTCAAATAGTCCACAACTGGATGATGAAGACTTGGAGTAGATTGATCATGATGATTTGGAAGAAAAGGATCTTAAATGGCAAGTGGCCATACTTTCTATGAGAGTAAAGAGATTCTATAAGAAGACTAGAAGAAAGTTAAGTTTTAATGGCAAAGAACCTGTAGGTTTTGACAAAACCAAGGTTAAATGCTTTAACTGTCATATAAGAGGCCATTTTACTAGGGAATGTAGAGCATCAAGAAATTAAGGGAATAGGAATGGAGATGCAAGGTATAGGATCAGGGACATCACCAAAAGGACTATACTAGTAGAGACCTCTGATGCATTAGTTGTTCAGGACAATGCTTTGATTGTCCAAGATGGATTAGGATATAATTAGAGTTATATAGCTCAAGATGAACCAACTAAATTTGCTCTTATGGCCTACACTTTAGGATCTGACACAGAGGTACAATCTTATTCTAAAAACTATGTTAAAACATATGAAAAACTTCAAAAAACAGTTTTGATCAAACAAAGACAAACTCTTAGTAAGGCTAATCTAGAAATTATAGCTTATCAGTTAGGCCTAGAATCTGTAGAGGCACAGTTAGTTGTTCATCAGAAAAATGAAGTTGTCTATGAGGAAAAGATTGCAGTATTAGAGTTTGAAGTAAAAGATAAAGGTAATGCTGTCACTAGACTTACAAATCAGTTAGAACAAACTTTAAAGAAATTAGGAAGATTTGAAAGCTAAACTAGAACAGTTTGAAACATCTTCTAAAAACTTAAATAAACTGATTAATAGTCAATTAAGTACTAAATATAAAACTAGACTGGGTTATGGAGTTCAATTAAATGAAAGTGATAGTGAAGTAATAAATAGTGTTTTTGATAGTCGTTAAAGTGATGGTGATGACAATCAAACAAATGATAGGTTCAAAAAGGGTAATGAATATCATGTAGTTCCCCCTCCTTTTACTAGGAACTACATACCTCCACTACCTGACCTATCTTTTGTAGGATTGGATGATTCTATTTATATGCCTACAGCAAATAAGGAAGTGCTAGTGTGTCTTAAGTTGAAACAAGTAACACTCCACCTAGTAATACTAGTGTAGAAATACCTAGAGTTGAATTTGTTAAGCCTAGTAGAGTTATCATTGAAGATTGGGTCAGTGATGATGATGAGGATATTTTTCAATCTAATGATGTCCAAATAACAGTTAAACCTAGTTTAAAAATGAGTTTACCTAAAGCTGGAATGAAATCTGTTAAATTTTATAAACAAGCTATAAAAACTAGGATGTACTCAATTCTCTAGGTATGATAGAAAGATTGGAATGGGAAGATGACTTAAAAACTAGGGTTAGGTTTTGGGTTTACTAAGAAAGCTTGTTTTGTTTATGGCAATTATAGCCATCTAATAAAAGACTGTGATTTTCATGAAAAGAGAATGTCTAAAAAATCTGTCTTGAATGATAAGGGAAAGGGTACTGGTCATAGGGAAGTTAGACCAATTTGGAACAACACTCAAAGAATAAATCATCAAAATAAATTTGTTCCAACTGCAGTCTTAACTAGGTCTGGAAGAATACCAGTTAGTACTGCCAGTGTGTTAATATTGCTACCCCTAAAAATAGAGTGAATGTTTCAAAATCAAAAATAAATACTTTTCCTAAGTCACATTCATCTATTAGAAGGCCTTTTTTATACAAATCAATAGTATCAATAACTTGGGTTTTCAAAGGGAAAGTTAATACCTGTTATAATAAATGGTGTTAATACTGTGGCAAACAGGAGTTAGTACTATTAAGGGGAAAATGGTGGCACCTTGCTGTTAAGGCTCTCAGCAGGTTGTGGTTTGGAGGACCTATTATGCTGATTTAACAATGGCTCCAAAGGGACAATAGTGGATCATGGATCTCAAAAGGAAATTTATTATTGATCCACAAGGCAGATCAGTAGATAGTGGCTTGGGTCCCCAAGAGAAATGCACTCTCTTATTTTTGTGCAGGGGAATCCACAACAAGCTTTAAAAGTATTAAAGGACAGTTTGATAGTGATGCTTACAGGAATATGACAGGAACAAAGCCTTATAGCTGACTATCATGATATTTATGGAGGTTTTGTTGCCATTGGTGGAACTACTAGAGGTGGTAAAATATCAGGTATTGGTAAGATAAGAACAAATAAAATAGACTTTGAAGATGTGTTTTTTGTAAAGGAACTGAAGTTTAATCTTTTCTCTTGTCTCACAAATGGGTGGTCAAGAAAAAATAATGTTCTTTTCACTAAAAATTGAATGTCTTGTTTGGTCTACTGTCTTTAAGGCTAATTGATGAAAGTCAAGTACTGCTTAGAGTCCTCAGGCAAAACAATATGTACAGCTTTGATTTAAAGAATGTTGTTCCTTCAAGAGATTTAACATATTTATTTGCAAAAGCCATAATTGATGAGTCTAAACTATGACATAGAAGGTTGGGTCATGTGAATTTTAAAACAATGAATAAAACTTTGTGAAGAAACCTTGTAAGAGGTTCGCTCAAAGCCTTTTGAAAATGACCATACTTGAAGTGTAGAGGTTGCTTTCAACAACA
Source organism: Tanacetum coccineum (assembly GCA_026074375.1). Classification (NCBI taxonomy): domain Eukaryota; kingdom Viridiplantae; phylum Streptophyta; class Magnoliopsida; order Asterales; family Asteraceae; genus Tanacetum; species Tanacetum coccineum. Next base: position 68,414 of record BQNB010011031.1, read on the forward strand.
TGGATCCTCCTATTACCAGTCCTATTCCCATAACTAGAGTACATCACAAAGCATGAAGGAACAAGCCTACAACGTTGACAGAGACAAAGATCACAAGAGCTTAACGACAAAAGCAATCTCATTGATCTCACGAAGGAGTGTCACAATGAACTCACTTCGGGGGAGATTGTTAGCCTCAAAATATTGAGTCGAACAATGGAAGTTCGTTCATAATTATATTAGGTCTCGGTCACTAAATTAATATACATTGTATTACGCTAGACGGGTAAACGGGCTCTTATTTGTAATCTAATCGGTCACGTATATCGGGCGAAAGCCCAAGTAAACCCGAGCCCGGCCCGTAGAATTACTAAAGGCATGCAAGCCTTTTAGTCTTCACTATAAATACCCCTCTCCAAGGAAGGAGAGGGTGTTGGTTCATTTGTAAACTTTGTTCTTGCAAGTAATTCAACCATTTTCTCTCTCTAGTTTCTCTCTCTACAAATCTTCTCACCTCCTAGCTTATTTTCTTGTTAATCTTAATGAAGTGAAGTGATTAAGGGTAACCGACATCTTCCGATTCTTGTTGTTTGTGCTTGTGATTGTTTGTAGGATTGACCCAATTTTTGAAGACTCTCGTGTTCGGTGTTTTGTCCTGGTCCACTCGAGCTTCCTAGCCTTTGCTTGCCATTAGTTTGGGGTTAAAGTTGTGTACTTTTGTGCTTAAAACAAACCCTTGTATCGTTTAGTGAGGTTCTACAATTTATTTCGTGGCTAAAAGGGTGAAATCGAGCTAGATTAAAGTTTTTTCGTCATTGCGTTTTGAAACAATTCGTCGTTGCGTTTTGAGTAAAAGGTGACTGCGTTTTGTATAAGAGACAAAAAGTACTGTACTTGAAAGTGACATTTGTACTTGTTGCGTTTTGACCAAGTTCATTGCGTTTTGATCAAGTTCATTGCGTTTTGATCAAGTTCATTGCGTTTTGACTCGTTGCGTTTTGATCAAGTTCATTGCGTTTTGACTCGTTGCGTTTTGATCAAGTTCATTGCGTTTTGACTCGTTGCGTTTTGATCAAATTCATTGCGTTTTGACTCGTTGCGTTTTGATCAAGTTCATTGCGTTTTGCTCGTTGCGTTTTGTCTACAGGTTGCGTTTTGAAGACCACTATTGCGTTTTGACTAAACGTTACTCTGCCCAAATTTTTTATACATTGCGTTTTGATAGAAGACGTTGCGTTTTGATCAAGAAAAGTGACTGCGTTTTGATCAAAGGCGGTTGCGTTTTGACTAAAGTCATTGCATTTTGTCCATTGAAATCCCATGTTTTGAAACCCTAATTTCCCGAAAATTATGCCCAAATTTTTTATACATTGCGTTTTGATAGGTCGATCCGCGCATCAGGTGGTATTTGACCGAATTTGGAAATATATATTAATCACCTTTTAATCAAAACATCACATCAAGACAAACAAACTTCATGGACTAAATACGAGGACTTTGAACTTTAATTTGGACTACAAGAACATAATCAACAAACTTTAACAACAACAATTAACTTTTCACGGTTTTCTCTCGATTTTGTAAAATCCCGCAAAAGAACTCAATTTCTCGGTTTAAATCTTTGACTTGTAAAATCCCGTGGAAATTAATTACTTTCATTTAAAACCACAATCCAATCAACACTTCATAACACTTAAGATCCTTCAATCATTTTTCACTTCATAATTCTTCAATCATTCATCATGACAACTCCAATTGTAACTTCCACAACCGACAGTCAAATGCATAGCAACATAATGACAGCAGGATCAAGGGATCGTCCACCAATGCTTGCAACAGGACGCTATGCACAATGGCGATCACGGTTCTTACGATACATTGATACAAGACCAAATGGTGATGCCTTACGGAAGTGCATTCTTAAAGGTCCTTACACTCAAGATGTCACAAAACACCAGCTGTTCCTGCATCAGAGGATTCTCAGGCAGTTCCTGAACAAACAAATAGTCGGAGCCTGGTTACGAATATGACTCTGAGAATAGAGCTCATTTGAATCAGAAAAAGAAGCGATTCATTTGATATTGACTGACTTGGAGATGATATACCAACTGTGGCTGCATGTCAGACAGCTCAAGAAATGTGGGAAGCCACGAAAGGCTACAACAGGTGAATCACCATTATTCAGATGTCAAGACAAAACTTATTTTTGGGGGAGTTTTGGTCAATTCACCTCTCAACGATGGTGAAACAATTGAGTCATACTACAAAGGATTCTACAAAATGATGAATGAAATGATCAATAAACAACTTGGACAGTTGCAACGATGCAAAGTCAATGTCAAATTTTCTACAACAACTTCAACCTGAATGGTCAAGATTTGTCACAATAGTGAGCAAACATCACAAGTTGGAGAAGTTTCATACCATAAAGGCTCTTTGAATTCTAAAACATTACAAAAGGAAGTTAATGAACTTCGTGCTGAAAGTATGGCAAGAATCTAACCCATTAGCACTTGTTGCTACGCTCAATACACTTCATGATCCTTTACAAACATCAAAACCTCATAAAATCATATGACCAAAATCAAAAGCTTCAACTTCCAACCAGATCTCATGCAAACTACAAGACACAAGGCAAAGAGGTAGCCAAACAATCACACCACCATCTGAGTCGCTTCTGAAGAGACAGTGATTCCGGAACAAGCTCGAAGGATAAAGACATGGCAAAAAAAATTTGGCTCTCATTGCAAGTACTTCAAAAAAACTCTACAAAACTACCACAACACTCCAGAACTTCCTTTAAAACAGAAACAAGAAATGTGGATTACAACTCCAGGTTCAGGATTGAAATCAGACTGGACAGTTTGGGAATCAGAGGGCAGTGAATGTTGTTGGGGCTAGGGAAACTGTAGGTGGTCTAGTAGTGCAACAGTCTGGGATACAGTGTTTTAACTGCAAGGAATTTGGTCATTATGCTAAGGAATGCAGAAAGCCAAAACGGGTTAAAGACTCCACGTATCACAAGGAAAAGATGTTGCTGTGTAAACAAGTGAGAAAAGGTGTTCAATATCACGAGAGCATTTGACTGGCTAGCAGACACGGATGAAGAGATTGATGAACAAGAGTTGGAAGCACATTACAGTTACATGGAAAAGATTCAGGAGGTTCCTAATGCAAACTCAGGCACAGACGCTGAGCCTTTGGAACAAGTACAATACGATACTGACGATAATGTGTTTACCAATAACATATAACATTTTAACTAATCTGAATCCATTAATTAAACACATGTGCAGTGAAAAGGGTGATAGTAATGTCACTTGCTCACCGATATGTGTGATAATGATATTCAGGAAGACCAAAATGATGTAGAATGTGATGATGAACGTGTTGCACTTGCTAATTTAATTGCTAATTAAAAGCTTGATGTCGATGAAAATAAAAAGATTCAAAAGAAATTAAAAGAAAGCAAATGCAACATTGACTAAGAGTTAACTGAAGTGCAAATCTTATCTTCGGAACTAGTAGAAAACTCTAGGAGAATCTAATAGTATTCGGGATTAGTTGCTTGTTGCCTTCAAAATAAACAGACTGAGTTTGAGATGGTACAAGGCTTTTAATGTCGTACAGTTGCACTTTGACAACTTGAAACATAAGTTTAATGAAAGCGCTAGGACTAATAGTCAAAAGAAATGACATAAAAGAAGGTTTTAAAAGTTAAAAGCCTATGAAATTTCAGTTGTCAAAAAAAAACTGAAGAGTTAGTCCAAACAGAGTCTTTTAACCAAGTCACATTCGAAGGTTTGTCCAAGGAGAAAACAAAGGTAATAACGGATTTGAAGCTTAAAGAAGAAAAAGATATTGACAAAATGATTTCAATGGAAAACCAGATAAAGTTTTTGAATGAAATTGTGTACAAACGGAGTCAATCGATCTAAACCATTCATATGTTAGCACCCAAATGCCCTACATTTAATGGAAGATCTACCTTTGCCAATCCAAGGTACCTCAAAAAGGCTTAAAATAAGATACCATGTTTGTATGCGATCCCACATGACCCAATTTGATCTGCAAACAGGCTCGTCCTGAAGGAAGAAGACTCAGACTCTTGAAGAAGAGAGTCGATTAAAATTGAATAAAGACTTAGTGAAACCTTTTGACTACATAAAGTTAAATAGTCTTTATGAAATTTTCAAACCCCCGACTCAGCATTATGAAATTCAGTTCGCACAGGCAAATGAAATAAGAAAGAAAATGTGGATAAAATCATTCGTGAAAACAAAGCCAAATATTTTCAAAAACATAGATTTTTTACCAGTGTCTAAATCAATAAGCAAAAGTAGACAAGCATATAATGTCATGACAAATAACATTAATCATCTAAAAGAAATTGTCAATCAAGCATGGGTAAAACATTCAAACGACCTTCTTCATCTTCGTAACCCAACTGCGCAAGATATGGAAATCCTAGTTAAGACATGTTTGATGCCTCTTTGCCCTTAAAGAACTCAGAATGTTAGTTCGCATTTGTACATGAATTAAGCTACGAAATGGCATGCAGATTTAAAGTAGTTTGAATCTATGCAGATTTAACTTGATGAACTTGAATCTTGATAAGGCAGAATTTCCAAAATGTATGATATGCTTTTGCTAAGAATGTGTGTTTAAGGATGTTATGTGTTCTTTTGCAATCTTCATGATTTAGTTGAGATCACTGAATTTCATGCTATATATGCTTCATAAAAGTCAGGGAATGTGACTGTCTTCACAAAAGCTTTCTGAACAAATGAATTTGTAAGTGATAAAGGATTTACACTGAGCTTTTACAAAGTTTTGCTAAATTAGAAAACACTCAATTTCTCTTGAATCGCTTTCAAGAATGTCAAGAACAAACTGAAAAAGACACAAGTTTGCAAAGAAAGGGTCAAATGTATTTCGAAAGGAACGTGAACAATATATTTACTGAAATTAACATCATACAAGACCCAGAAAAGCTCAACTGAGGACAAAACAGAAGAACATTGCAATAAGTGAGTTAAAGGAAACTCATTGAATAATGCAAAGGAAAATCTGTGGACACTAAGTTTGATAAACCATCTGTTGTTCGACAACCAAATGCTCAAAGGATTCCAAAATCATCAGTTTTAGGAAAACCGTCAGTTTTAGGAAAACCGGCTCCTTTTTCAGACTCTCTTGAGAGAAAATATTTTGCAAAGAAAAAGTTGGTTTTAAAAACTAATAAGTCAGAGGGTTTATCAAAACCAGTCACTCCACAGAATTTGCCTCAAACAGCAAAGCAAGCTGTAAGAAACACAAATGTGATTAAACCAGGCATGTATCGAATTGCAAGTCGTACCACACAAACCAGAGCACCACAGTGAATCAGATTATAGGAATTACTAATCTCGCGTATCTACATCTACAGGAGTAGCTCACAAAACTAATGTTAGCAGACCACAGCCTAGGAGCAATCAAATGAAAGATAAGGTCGTGCTAAACACTAGTCATGTGAAGTTTAAGAAGACTGAAGTAGAAGAACACCTAGGTTTCTAGTATTTTAACAAACAAAAGTCTGTAACTGCGTGTAATGACAGTTTAAATTCCAGAACTTCGAATGTTAATGCTGTTTGTGCTACTTGTGGAAAATGTGTGTTTAATTCGAATCATGATGCTTGTGTTTCTAAGTTTTTGAAAGACGTGAATGCTAGTGCTAAGAAGCCTAATGTAGTGCCTATTAGTACTAGAAAACCCAAAAGTCAAGCGAACAAATCTGTTGCAACACCCCGTAAGAAAACAGTTGCATCAGAATCCACTATCACAAATTCAAAGAGTTACTATAGGATGTTGTATAAGAAGACTAATAAGGCGTGGAAATGGTGGATAGCACAACAATGCCCATCAGCATATACATGGGTTCCTAAGACAAAAAGGAAATGGGTACCTAAAGTTAGGAACGAAAGTGTGACTAAGAATGTTAGTTTTTCCGTAGATAATGTATCTAGGATAACTAATGTCTTAAAACTCACAACCACTTTAGGATCCAATTTGTCATGTATTCCATCGTCCTCTAATTCTCTTGCAGATTGTAAACTATTCTATTCATTGTGGGACTCTTGATGCACAAGCACATTGAACGGGCAAATCTATCTCTGCTGTGCAATTTTGTTGAAAGATATTTGGGTACCATTCGTTTTGGCAATGATCAATTTGCTCTAATTCTTGGTTATGGAGATTTGGTTCAAGGTAATATTACGATCAATGGGGTTTACTACGTAGAAGGTCTCAATCACAATCTTTTCTTAGTTGGTCAATTATGTGATGCGGATTTGGAGGTTGCATTTCTGAAATTTCAGGTTTTGTTAGAGATCTTCAGGAATCCGACTTACTAAAGGTAATCATGGGAATGATTTCTCTAGACAATTCTCTTCACGGAAACAACTTCATCAGCTCCAATCTGTTATGGCTAAAGCATCGCCCATTATGCATGGTTATGGCATCAAAGACTTTCTCATCATAACATCGACTACATCAATTGCTTCTCAAGAAAGATGTTGTGAATTGGGTTTACAAAACTGAAAAGTAGTCAAGGATTAAACTATGGTTCCTCTTGTGAAGTGAGTTAAAGCCAACGAAGTTCATTCAAGTCAAAGACTGTTCCAAGTTCGAAAGGACGGTTAAATTTGCTTCATATGGACTTATGTGGTCCAATGCGGGTTGCAAGCATAAATGGGAAGAAATATATTCTGGTAATCGTCGACGACTACTCCAGATACACTTGGACTCTCTTTCTACGTTCCAAGGATGAAACACCAGAAGTTTTAAAAGATTTTCTCACGATGATCCAAAGAAATCTTCAAGCCCCAGTAATTTCTGTTCGCACTGACAGAGGCACTGAGTTCTTAAACAAGACACTTAATGCATTCTTTAAAGAAGAAGGAATTGAGCATCAAACTTCTACTCCTCGAACACCTGAACAGAACGGCGTTGTCGAAAGACGAAACCGCACTCTCGTTGAGGCTGCTCGAACGATGCTATCGGCTTCTAAACTTCCTTTATTCTTTTGGGCTGAAGCAATTGCAACCGCATGCTATACTCAAAACAGATCATCATCCCAACTCATGAGAAAACGGCATATCACATCATTAATGACAGAAAACCCTCAATTAAACACCTTCACATCTTTGGTTGCACTTGTTACTTAACAAGAGATGGTGAAAATTTGGATAAGATGAAAGAAAAAGGGGATCCGTGCATTTTGGTGGGATACTCCACTCAGTCAAAGGGATATCGTGTCTACAACAAGAGAACAAGGTTGATAGTTGAATCCATCCATCTCAGATTTGATGAGATCAAAGAGATGTCAGAGACGTCTGTTGCTAATGACACTTCAGGCCTCGTTCCCCAACGACAAAAGGCGTCAGATTATGACAACCCTGACCCCGCACCAGAACTACAAAATGTTTCTCCTTCAGCAGATACAACAGTTCCATCACAACAAGAGTTGGATCTTCTTTTCGGTCCTTTGTATAATGAATTTTTCAATGATGGTACTTCTCGTGTCAACAAGTCTTCTTCTCCCACCGATATTTTGCTCCACATGACACACTTCCCTTCAACGATATCAACCCTACATCAGAACCGACAACTCCAACAAATGTTCATGCTGAGGAAAAATAATGATAATCAAGAGGATTTACCAATCCGTTTGTACACCGGTACAGAACAGCTGAGTCTCCTCCGCTTTAATTGGTAATTCAATGTGCATACCTTCAATCAACTCTAGATTCAGAATACGATGGACTAAAAGATCACCCGTTAACTCAAGTTCATGGAAATCCATCCAAGCCAGTGCAAAAAGTTACAACTTGCAACAGATCTGGACATGTGTATGCTTCGCACTTCTCGTGAGTATTGTTGAACCAAAAACATTAAGGAAGCAATGGATGATTTCTGCATGGATAAGAAGCAATGCAGGAAGAACTTAATTCAGTCTGACAGACTTACACGTCTGGGAAACGCATTGACAAACTTTTGGCAAGAACGATAATCAAGTTTAAAGGGTTATGGAAAAACAAAAAGGATTGAAGTACCAAACTGTAATTCGCAACAAAAGCACGGACTTGTAGCAAAGGGTTATGCTCAGGAAGAGGGTATTGATTTCGAAGAATCATTTCTCAGTTGCTCGCTTGGAGGCTTCAGGATCTTTGTCGCAGATTTCTGCACACAAGTTCTTTTTCCAATTTACAGTGACGTGGTAAAACGACATTTCTTAATGGTCCATTGAAGGAGGAGGTTTATGTTGCACAACCAGACGGATTCGTTGATCCTGATCATCCAGACAAAGTTTACCGTCTAAGGAAAGCTCTATATGGATTATAAAACAAGCTCCGAGAGCCTGGTATGATGAACTCTCAAAATTTATGTTTTCTAAAGGTTTTACTAAAGGTATCATTGACCCGACCCTATTCACGATAAAATACGGGGAGGGACTTCTACTTTGCAGATTTACGTTGAGACATTATTTTTTGGTTCCAAAAACCTAAATTTTCAAAACGTTTTGAAAAATTAATGCACGGTAGATTTGAGATGTCCTTAATGGGGGAAATGAAATTCTTTTTAGGACTTCAGATCCACCAATCCCCACGCGGTATTTTTATCAATCAGGCCAAATATACTTTAGAGATTCTGAAAAAACATGGTATGGAAAAAGGACAAAGCATTGGTACACCAATGGCTACGAAACCTAAATTAGATGCAGACTTGAGTGGTGAACCCGTAGACCAAACTGACTACCATAGCAAAATTGGGTCACTCATGTATCTGACATCTAGTAGACCAGACATAGTGCAAGCTGTATGTTATTGTGCAAGATATCAAGCAAGACCGACTGAAAAACACCTCAAAGAGGTTAAAAGGATCTTTCGATACTTAAGAGGTACCATTCACATGGGACTCAGGTATCCGAAGGCTTCTGGCTTTGAACTAATAGCTTTTTCAGATGTCGATCATGCCGGTTGCCTTGATACTCGCAAAAGCACTTTGGAGAATAGCAGTTTCCTAGGTGATAGTTAGTCAGTGGATGTCAAAGAAGCAGGATGTATGCAATGTCATCAGCAGAGGCTGGAATACGTGGCGTTATTCTACAAGTTGTGCCTCATAGTAACTGTGGATGCGGACACACTTTAGATTATGGCTTCAACTACAACAAAATACCGTGTATTGCGACTTCAGTCAGCCATAGCAATAAACATGCAACCCCGTGCAGCACTCCCCCCCCCCCCTACCAAGCACATATACTCGGTATTATTTCATTTATAGAAACAGGTGATAACGGCATATTTGAACTGACCTTTGTCAGAACTGAATTACCAGTTGGCTGACATGTTTAACTAATGCCCTTCCCGTAGAAAGGTTTCAGTATCTCGTCAAACGAAGTGGGTAATGAGATGTTTGGGGATCACAGCAACTGGAGGTTCTGAAAAAAGAATCTGCTTGATACTTCATCACACATCAACTGTACATTTTTTGATAAAAGAAAAATACAAATATAAAATTTCATAATGAAAAATACAAAATATATAAATTTCAATAAAGAAAAATACAAAAATATAAAATTTCAAAAACAAAATACAAAATCAAAAAATCAGAAAATGTTTCAAAAAATATTCTTCTCGACATGTCTCTTGGGATCGATAACATTTACGTAACTAGAAATGTTGATTAATATCGACACGGGCGTGTAAATGAAGTTCGACAGGAGTTTCAATGCTTCAAAAATGTCAATTTCTATTTTTCTTAAATGCTTATGTGCAAATATCATACGTATAACCCGGACTTCAAAATAAAGGAAAAGTTTATCTATAAATATAACTTATCATAAAAGAGAATATCAACTTTCTCGGTCTTGAGCTATTCTTAGAAGACATTCAAAGTTTTAGGCTCAAGAAAAAGGATAGTGTACGCATAAGTGCGCTTACCATTAAAGTTGGAAGAGAAGTCTTCTAACATGATGTTTTTCGAAATGTTGAACACAATTTTTCAAGAATTTCTCACCGACGATTCATAATCTTTTAAAAATTGTGTGTTAACACTCCATATTTCTAGGGGGAGTTTTTCGAAAAACAATAGTTTAATGGAGTTTGGATAATCATCACACGACCAGTTTATGTATTCAAACCATTCCCATAAAGTCTCTTAATAACAACAAAGATAATTATGTTATTCAATAGAATGAGAGTTATAAGATGACTAGGTTTCAACCTCATTTTATATTATATTACACTTAGTAATCTATTTTGTGGTGTCAAACATATGTAAAATTGAAGGGGAGCAAGTTTATGTTCCATATAATTCATGCTAAGTAAAAGATTTCCCCATGGTATTTCAAGACAAATTTTAATCACACAGTATTTCAAAATCTAAGTGACTTAGAATTTAAAATAAGGGGAGAAATGTAATTAAAATGTGATCTAAAAGACTCAAAGTGCTATTCAGAAAGGATTTATGGTTACGATCTCATACCCTACAACATCTTATTTCACGACGTGCAGATCTCTGAAGTCATAAGGTGGTAAGGTTAGTCATTGTCCTATTGATCCAACCAGAACCGGAGGGATCTACCCAAGGACACTCATAGATAGGGGAAAAAAAAATAGCAGTCCTTAGGTATGATTGGAGATGAATGTGTATAAGGGAAGAATGCCGACTAAGACTGAGCTAACACTGGAACAATCACAACAAGGTGTTAGTAATGACGTCTTGGTAAGCATTGAAGGGGTTGAAGAATTAAAAAGAAATGTATGGATAAAGGGTGAAAAGAAAGAAGCCCTCCACACAACTTAGGCAGAAACCGGTCAATAACCTATGCTGTCAGAATCACAATGTTGTATTCACTGACATTTTGATGACGGACATCATGGACCTAGGTGATGCAATGCACAACCCTTCTAGCCATTCGGGTTGTTTAGGTTTTTTTTTTTTCTTCAAAAGAAACTTGTTGTCTCATTTGTCAAGGAAATACACACGACTTCTTTGACTTTCTCACTCCGAGTTGTTAATATTGAATAGGTGGGCACGTCTGCTCCAGCCTCCGATTACTAAAACAAATGCACTAATCGAGTCTAGAGCCAAGAGATCATCAAATAAATCTCATTAGGACACATTCCATGACAAACACTTGTTGAACATCATTAAGTTCACAAGCTGTTAACAAGAGTCCTACGCATTATCCTTGTGATTCTGCCAGAACATTCAGAGTGATACTCTTTAGTATTCACAATGACGAATGGAAATCCTTCCAGTGTCATCATCAAACAGCACTGCGGTAGGTGACTTGCGAGATTCTATATAAATCAAGCTTGTGTCAACTGGATATCAATTTAGTCCAGTAAATGAATTGACGATTCAATCAGAAAGATAGTAATTATCTAATTCACTCTTATCGTGTTGCCTGCTTTGAGAAGTTCCGGCAATGAGAACAAGCAAGCATGGCAAATCTAATACATCTGTGTTAGAAGATCCTACGCTTTGAGCTGGAAACCCTGTCAAGGAGATTCTTTGAATCTACTTGATCACAGGTACAGTATTTATACTAACTGTTTTATTGCTAACTGTTTTATTTCAGGATACATAAAGATGGAGATGGTGATGCCTCATTCCAGCTGAAGTCGGATTCATTACCACATGCTCATGCTCAAACTACAAAGACATTCTATAAGCATCAAGATTCAAGAATCATGAAAGCTCAAGAATTAAAGACAAAGACTTCCGCACAAACTCTGATATACAAGATCTTCCTTCAAAGATATCAAGTCTATCAAGGGAGATTGTTAGCAAGCTTTCAAGATGATGCAAAGTATGAGCATGTTGGTCAAGACACAAGATCACAAGGTGGAAAAAGATTGATCAAGACGGAAGGATAAAGATTTTAAGATCTCAGACGAAAAAGACGAAGTCAAAAGACAATAACAAAGGCTCAAGATCAAAGATCACAAAGCATGAAGGAACAAGCCTACAACGTAGGACGAGACCCAAAGATCTCATGAGCTTATCGACAATTAGCAATATTTCATTGATCTCACGAAGGAGTGTCATAATAAATCCTCTTCGGGGGAGATTGTTAGCTCAAAGATATTGAGTACGAACAATGGACGTTGTTCATATTTTTATTAGGTCTCGGTCACTAAAATATTATACGTTGTATTAGGCTAGCGGTAAAACATGCTCTTATAGTTAATCTAATCGGTACGTATTATGGGCGAAAGACAAGTAAACTGAGCCCGGCCGTAGAATTACTAATGCAGCAAAGCCTTTTAGTCTTTACTATAAATACCCCTCTCCAAGGAAGGAGAGGGTGTTGGTTCATTTGTAAACATTGTCATTTGCAAGTAAATTAACCATTCCATTTTTCCTCTCTTGACTTTCTCTCACTAGTTTCTCTCTCTACAAATCTTCTCACCTCCTAGCTTATTTTCTTGTTAATCTTAATGAAGTGAAGTGATTAAGGGTAACCGACATCTTCCGATTCTTGTTGTTTGTGCTTGTGATTGTTTGTAGGATTGACCCAATTTTTTTTGAAGACTCTCGTGTTCGGTGTTTTGTTCTGGTCCACTCGAGCTTCCTAGCCTTTGCTTGCCATTAGTTTGGGGAAATCTGATATCCTAGATTATTATCGACTAACATTTATCTTGTAGCTTACTTAATAAACGGCTTAAGATTTTTGTAATACTTTCTCCATGCTCGGATTATGCATTCGACTTTTTGAGTTCTAGTATGGGGTTTCGAGCCTTAGACTAGGAAACATTAAGGACCCCCCTCCCCCCCCCCCCCCCCCCCCCCACAATGTTTAGTTTTAGTATGAGGTAGTATATCTTCGATATGATCTTACCTACTTTTGCTCGTTGTTCTCACGTACCCCGTTTTCCCGCAAAAATTTTAAATTCTTAAGTTTTATATATATAACCTCTTAAAAAATGATGAAAAATAGAAATAGTGGATAAAATAATAAGTATTTTGACATGAATGTAGGCTTTCCGTTGGTGAGAACAAAAGTAAATTCTGACCCGACCGGTTTATATCTTAGCTTTTCTCCTTAACGTGTATAGATTGAAATTTGCTAATCTTTTATACAAGGAGCTATAAAAAGCAAGTCTAGATTAAAAAAGTCAAGATTTTGCAAGTTCCCATAATTGATTTTAAATATGCAAAGATCGATTTATTAGGCTAAGCATTCACTAGTTTCTTTCTTAGAAATTTTAAATTGTAAAGAACAAGAGATGATAGATTAGAATATAAGTTTTGATGCTAAACGTGGAATAGTTGGATTTCTTTAAAGCTCATAAGTGTTAATTGTGGCTTTTTCTCCCATTAGCTTGTTTCACCTTTATATATAATTGTTTAATAAATAGAGTTGTGCGATTTTTTGGTTAATAATTAGTTCATAGAAGTTTTCTTTAGTTCCTTTGTGATTAAGATGAGTATACATCAGGAATACTTAATTTGGCATACTATATGTATCACATGAATAAATATTTTGCTTATCCCTTAAAGAGCCTTAGGGTATATGGGATGGATATTGTTGCTTAATTTTTTTTGTCTTGTTTGTACCTTAAAGAGCCTTAGGGTATATGGTGTAAATAAGATTGGTCTATTTTTGTCTTGTTTGTGCCACGCGTACATCAAACAAACACACTAAAATTCGAAATTTACACTAAATTCAATGCAAAAGAAGCACAAGGCTCCAAGAAGTTGGGATTGCCACGCTGGCAATCCGTGTGCCTCTTTTCAATCTAAGGGCCACAATTAGAGATCCAATGATTGGTTAGAAAGGGACGGTCAAGATTAAGTGGAGCGTGTATGAGCCTAGAACCTTCCCTCTTGGCCTATAAAAGGAGCCTCAAAAACATTTGTAGGTGAGGAAGTGAGAAAAGTCAAAGTATGATTAACTTCCAAATACCACAAACTCAATTAGTCATTTAAACTTTAATCCATGATAATCAACAATGGATTTGATCACTAATCATCGTGATGCATACAATCTAAGTGCCTTGCATCTTAAGTAAA